>JAUZST010009319.1:0-38240 GCA_034779995.1 Parotocinclus haroldoi
TTCAATTTGTGACACTTGTTTATACATCAGTGTAAAGCTGCTTTGTGACAATGTCTATTGTAAAAAGCGCTATACAATAAAATTGAATTGAATTGAAATGAATTGAATTGAATTGCTGCTACCATGCTTCACTGTTGGGGTTGTATAGGGCAGGTGATGAGCAGTGCCTGGTTTTCTCCACATATACCACTTAGAGTACCGCCAAAAAGTTAAACCTTTGTCTCATCAGGCCAGAGAATCTTATTTCTCATAGTCTGGGAGTCTTTCATGTGTTTTTTGGCAAACTCTATTCAGGTTTTCATATGTTTTGCACTGAGGAGAGGTTTCCACTGGGCCACTCTGCCATAAAGTCCCGACTGCTGGAGGGATGCAGTGATAGTTGACTTTTTGGAACTTTCTTCCATCTCCCTACTGCATCTCTGGAGCTCAGTCACAGTGATCTTTGGGTTCTACTTTCACCTCTCTTACCAAGGCTCTTCTCCCACGATTGCTTAGTTCGGCTGGATGGCCAGGTCTAGGAAGAGTTCTGGGAGTTCTGGTTGTCCCAAACTTCTTCTATGTAAGGATTATGGAGGCCACTGTGCGCTTAGGAACCTTGAGTGCTGCAGATTTTTTGTGTAACCTTGGCCAGATCTGTGCCTTGCCACAATTCTGTCTCTGAGGTCATTGTGAATTTCCTTTGACCTCATGATTCTCATTTGCATTGACATGCACTGTGAGCTGTAAGGTCTTATATTACAGGTGTGTGCCTTTCCTAATCAATTCCAATCAGTTCAAATAATGCTTTCCATACCCACTGTGTGTATGCATTTATATAGCTATTGCACATAGGAGTACTCTATTGAAGGACCAGGATATAGTACTCTTGAGGTAACAGTGAACAGTAAATATCCCTCCTCATAAAAGCTTAAGTTACTTATGGGACAACTTTTGGCTACCGAAAATACACCTTCCCTTATGCCGTCTAGTGCAAAATATACTATAATTAATTTGTCTATTGCGTATGCACTGGCAACCTTAGGAAGCTAATGGTTGTATTATTGATTTTTTGCAGACACCTTCCCAAGATATTTCATATTTTGTCTTGTCATCTTCACTAACATTTGTTAAACATTCATTTCTGTATATCAGTCCTACAATACATTCCAAAAAACAGTTGGCATGGTAAAGTTTGTTTTTTGTTTATTTAATACTCTATATTGCATAGGCTATATTCATGACACAAGATGACATCAACACACTAGTCATGGGCCAATTTAGAGCGACCAATTAACCAAATGAATATCTCTGGAATGTGATTAAAAATCCCAGAGTACACCTGCATGGGGAGGACATGCAAACCCCATACAGCCGGATCGAACCATTATTAATTTGTCCCATTAATCCTGCAAATACATCTTACAGTGTGCACTAGCATAACATCGTTGTTCTCGCTTTGTAAAAATTTTCGTCCAGATATTCTCTATTTGATGCCTTAAAATGTCAATGTACTTTTTTGCATTGATGCTACCATAGCATTACTGTAAATTTCGATTTTGCCACAGGCAATGACACAGCCCTACACCATGACAGATCCTGGCTTTTGGAACTGTTGCTGATAATCTTGTTCCTTTTTGTCTTTGGTCGGAGCACATGGAATCCATTTTTTTTATAAAAAAAAAAAAGATCTGGAATACTGAATCTTCTGGCCATGATGCACGTCTCTACACATTGTAGACACTGGACTGGACAAGATTAACCCCATGCTTCCTATTTTAAAGTTTTAGGTGGCATTTGTGAATGTTTATTCTTATTTTTAACCTTTAAGTTAACCAGGTAAGTCATTAGGAACTGATTCTTATTTACTGTGGCAGCATGGCAAGTAGCCAATGCCACTTGAGGACAGGAAACACAGAAAGGAGAAATTGTACAATGTAATTTAACATTTTATTGTAGTGATAATGATTTGCCAGAGTAAACCCTCGCCCATGTTGTTCTATCAGCTATTGTTGAGTGGTGGTTCTTGATGCTGTCTGAGAGATCAGAGCTCTTCAGGTTAGGTTTGTTATCTCACTCTGTAAGTGCTGAAAAGTTGAGCAAACAAAACATGAAATATCTCAGGTTCCTACTGTCTGCAATGAAATAAAAGTCCAACGAAATGAAAAACACTAGTTTTTAATTTCCATTTTCCACACAAAAATTCATGTTTTGGTTGTGTTTTAATTAAATTGTAAATAATTTGTTCTCTCTCTCTCTCTCTCTCTCTCTCTCTCTCTCTCTCTCAAAAAGCAGGACATGCACAGAAACATAGCCGGATAGCTGCAGGTATGGAGGTGAAAGGTCAGCGCAGAGCCAGAGACGGCAAGTAGAGGCTCTTAGATTACAGAGTGATTACCCCATGAGCTTCTCAACCAGTTCAATGCCCAGCATTTAAGAATCAGTGAGGCTAAAGTGCAGTTCATCAGAGTTATACATGCTGGTTGCATTTTACAGCAACCCAGATACCAACCTTTAAGTGGTTAAATCACTTTGAGAGTTTTTTGGAAATAGAGCTCTTTAATAATACTGCATTTATTATAGTATAATTTAATATAATAACATTTGAACAGCACACATTTGAGTTACAGAGGTGTTATCTTAGTAATTACAGGGGAAACAACCACAAAAACTAACACATCTTGGAAATAAATAAACCATTAGTTTAAAGAACTACAATTTCATGGTTAGCTGCTTACGAAATCCTAACCTGGAATTAAAAGACATCTGTAAATACTATCCATACTGTCCATTTTCTTTTTGAAAAAAGTTAAACTGATTTTATTAGGAATACGTACCATATACTGTTGCGGTCAACATTATTGGCACCCTTAGGGAGGATCAGATTGTCCACCGGTTCTTGTGGGATCCTCTGGGCTCAAGAAGTGGTGTGGGAGGCATTGGACAGTTTAGCAGACATCTTCCTAGTACATCCAAGGATGTTCAATATGATTCAGGTCTGAGGAATGTGAAGGCCTGTCCTTGAGTTTGATTCCTGCCTCTTTCCTCCACCAATGCTGATGCCAGCCCAAATCACGAATCCACCACAAACGAGTCCCTCTCTCACGTCATCAGGACACAATGTTTGTCAGGCTTTATTGTGAGGACAGTCGACCACTCATCACAAGTTCAATGACGATGCCCACCTTGATCTGAATCAGCCCACCTTCTACGAGTTTTATGGTGTTCAGCAGATAACCGAATGCATACTGTTGGTCGCCGGGCATGCAGTCCAACACAATGGAGCCGATTTTGTACGATATATATATATACATATCTTAGAAGCATGCCTTTGAGATTCTGCTAAATGTTGACAGGATTTCACAGCTGCACTGTCATGCCAATAATTGCCGATTCTGCCACATCCTAAAGGTGTTCAGACTTTTTAGAATCCCAGAAGATCAGCAAATATATCATTCTCAAAACAATCATGCCAGAGTCAAAATCAGAACGTTGCTTGAAGGTGCCGGCTCACATCTGCATGACATTTTGCGGAATATCTGCATGATACAGCAGATATTTTCCAACGAATTAAGTTAGAGACAATACTAGACTTGCTATGTAGAACTGTCTGAGAATTAGAGATTTGGTGGCTAAATGATCAAGGCTCTGGACTTCTCATTGCAAATATGTTCATATCCTTCACTGTCATTGTTGCGCCATAGAGCAACACTATAACCTGAAAGAGCTCAGCTCAGTTGCAAGGTACTCTGATAAGGGTGCCTAAAGTAAATATTTAATAGTTACAGTCAACGATTTCACATTTATGCTGTTCACGATAATGCATTGTAATGGATGGAGGGGCAGGTAACAAAATGTTTTCTTGAAAAACGAACCCAAAAGAAATCCACACTTGGCCTTAGCTTAAAACAAAAATACACCACAGATAAATGCTGCAGACAACACAAAATGCCAACACACACAAGACAATCAAGCACACCCATAAAACCAAGAAAATGGTTGCACATGAAATCCTGGCACACTATGACATATCCCCAATCAAAAGAGCAACTCCTGTGCTACTAAAATACAAACAAACAAACCACCACAATTCACTAAATGAAATTGTTTTAGCCCCCAGAACAAAAGGTCAATTGTTATTTTAAAAAGGACTTAAGAAAACAAGAGGAAGTGCCAAAACAGGGTGGGATGAATATCGACAACAAGTGCAGCACAGGTTAGGAAGCAGTCGTTATGGTTGGGACGCACTGCCCCTGGGGAAAAGTGACACCCAGCATAGCGGCTTTGAAATGGGTCTTCTTGCTACGTTCATCCTGGGTTTTCTGCCAATCAAAGATTTGGAGTCGGGAGATGTAGTGAGGCCACAAGAAGTGTGGTGGTGGTGGCAATTTCTGGTGGCTACATCTAGGCATTTAGCAGACTTACCTACAGTAACTTACAACTAATAAATATTTAGCAATACATGTTACAATCCAAGCAATAGGGGGTTAATGGTGGAATTTGAAGCCTTGACCTTCTGGTCCACAATCCAGTACCTTAACAAATAGGTTACCACAGTCCCATGCTCGTTCTGCTGGAGCAATCCCCAATGTCTCAACAGACAAATTCACTGGTTCAGTATCAGAGAGGTCCAGCTGTTTGATGGTCTTTCTTGTTCTTTTTCTTACTAACTCATGACAAGTGCTATACGAGTTCAGTAAATCCAAGCAAAACTGGGCTGGCTGGACACTGCTCCTCAGCTGTTTTTTTTGAATGGATATTCTGCAGATCCCGGTGTGATACTTTCCCTAACTGCCCTCAGACGTCACTGGACTGTGCCAAGCACGAGATGCTTTTACTCCTTCCTCAGGACAATTGGTCCCTTGATAAATGGGTGCACTTACATGTAGTCCTTTATTGCTGAATGTTCCCCCAACATTCAATATGTCGACAGTAAGTATCAGCTGTTTGGTCAGTGTCTAATATATCCCAGACAGTATCATGCACAGTTATAATAACAGAGATAATTATTGTCAATTGTTATTCGATCTGTTCTTGGCTTTAATCATAGGCGTAGCTAGCCCCTATTTATAAGAATTGAGTCACCCCTAAAAACAAGAGTACGATTTTTGTTTGTTTGTTTTTTAGAAGCTCGAAAATATATCTCATTGGTCACCGCTAAAGATGTTATCCTAGAATCGCTCCTGGTTTTAATGTTTTGGTAGATCAGTGTAGTTGGGAAACTGATTGTTCTTTGTAATGCTTCTAACATCCAACGATAAGGATTGGTAGTCTTAACGAGTTAGCATAATTCATTCTCTAAATGTATTACTTGTGTGTATAAAAGTGCTGTTTTATTACTTTACTTATTATTCTGATGCAGCTTGAATTTGAATTTTGTATTTTACTCCACAGCTTCTCTCAGGCACAGCCAAGCGACTCCTGTGTGAGTGATGGCCAGGCTAAGCTCATTCCAATTCAGATACTGTTTTGATCTAGGTGGTCATTTCCATGACTTTCGTCCCCTGGGCTCGGGTACGTCTGGCTTGGTGCTGTCTGCCACAGACAAACGCAATGGGCAACGTGTGGCTGTAAAGAAACTGGTGCTCCAAGATGCTTTGAGCATCAAACACGCTCTGCGTGAGGTCAAGATCACGTGCCGACTGCAGCACGAAAATGTAGTGAAGGTATACGAGTCATTGGGCCCCTGTGGGCAACCTTTACCAAATGACCTCACTCAGCTCATGGAGATCTACATAGTGCAGGAGCTCATGGAGACAGATCTAGGACAGATATTGGAACAGGGCCCTTTGCCAGTTGCCCATACAACTTTGCTTTTTTACCAGCTGCTGCGGGCCCTCAAGTTTATCCACTCAGCCAATGTGCTGCATCGTGACCTTAAGCCAGCAAACATCTTCATCAACACTAATCAGCTGCTGTTAAAGATTGGAGACTTCGGACTGGCACGCATCGTTGACCCACACTACTCTCACAAGGTACAGGGCAAGCTTCAGATTCAGTAAATGCAGTACAAATTATGTGTATAAAATAGTTCAACTAATGTTTACTAACAAGGTTCCAACAGAGGAATTGTGACAAAATGTTTACAGTTTTAAGCAACTTTCCTGTAATTTAAACACATTTTTTAAATTTAGTAGACGGTTCCAGTTAATATTAATTATTTAATTGACCCACACAATAATGAATAAAGTAATGCAAAAAAAATTGTAGTTTAATTTGTATTTAACTTCGCACCCCTTCTTATAATAGTTAGGGTTGAATGGAAGAGTCAGGAGCCTAATCTATAATTCACTGGGGGCATGCAGAGGTGCTTAGTGCATCAGTTCATTGCAGTTTTCCATAACACACCTGTTAACTTTCATGGTTCAAAAACCACTTGGGATTTGACAACAGGTCCTCAGGAACTGCCTCTAGCACACTACTCAGCCCTGAAAAAAATGTACTGTGAAATTTGATAGTAGAACCATGAAGTGGCCAAATAACCTATAAATTCATAGTAGAACTGTAAAGCTTTTGGTCCAACTGTGAAAGTTCATATTAACAATGTCAAACAATTTAGAGTTTTTCTATGAAATCTCATTTTGTTCCGGGGTGTGGGGGATATCCATATGCTATGATCCTGCTGAATTCCCTATTTAGTTAATTAGTGTCTGCAAAGCATTTTTTAAAGACAGATGAATGTCTGTGTTCTAATATTTTGCTACTGTACAGTCTGTTGGAATCAACAAAGTTGCCTTAATTCTGCATGGAATCAGAAAATTGATGCTTGGTGACATGCATAGATAGAGCCTGTTTGATGCTGAATATAAGAATTGTGAATCCATATGTTAGTGTAATCAGTCTGTTTTAACAATGAATTTCTCTTTTAAAATATTGTTTGTATAGTAGGTATGGGAATCACTACACACCTCAAGATTCGATTTGATAACAATTCCAAGGGCTGCAATGTTATTATTATTTGCTTGTTTATTTTTATCTTTATTATCTATCTCTTTATTATTTTGATGCATCTTTTTCTATACAGGATTTATTTTTTTTCATTCCATGATTACTTAATTATTACTGTGTTTGGAATGCTGGCCTTACATCAAATTAATTTTCAAGTGATTTTAGTGTCACAGACAACTTTGAAAATTCTGAATAAAATCAGGAGTGTCTTGCTAGAGTTGGGTCGCATTTTTGTATGGTGGTCAGGATAGTAGTTTTAAGTTAGTCTTTTTCTCACATTGATGTTCCAATAAAATACACCATGTTTAATATTATACAGTAAGTCTTGACCCATAAAGACGTAAACACTGTTCACAAACAACAGGTGAGCTGTCTCCAGAACCAAATGGGATATTCCACGCCTATTTACTAGTATCTGACCAAACAATGGACACTGCTTCATTTATTTTTTTAAGGTTTTGGGCTATTTACTGTTTTGTATACTTGCCAGGAGTATCTGCAAAATCCTCCATAGTGAAATGGAAATGATTAAGACCAGTATAATTAGAATTATATTTCTAATAATTCTATAATAATTCTAATTATAAGTAGAATTATTAGTTGTTATTCGATCTTAAAATACCATTACAGCACTGAAGATGCCAATTGTTTATTTTGCAGCCGGTGTGGCAGCCTATGTGTTATTTATTTGCTAATTGATTACTTTTATGTGTGTATTTTTAAAAGATTTGAATTAATCTAAAAAAGGAATTTAGTGGAAGCCTTGCAAATAGCGACCATGCAAGATCTTTGCAGATTTATGGTATGTGACTAAAATCTCTGTGCCTTCTATTTTCAGATTCTTTTTAATGTTATCAAATATATTTGAGACAGGACTAGTTAATAGAAGATCACTGAGGGACACTGTATTCTTTGTCATGTTCAGTTTGAGATGAATTTTGCTTTGTGATATGGTGCATTAACATGCTTGACATAGACGTAGTAGAAGTAGGATTGGTTAATTGTGGTCGTGAAGGGCTGCACATGGTTAGCAACAATACTTGGGAAAATGTTCGGGAGAATAGGCTGTGGCACTCAAGCGATAACTGATTGGCAATTAAAGGGCCCAAAGTGTGGGGAGAGAACACTGCCTAACTATTACACAGCCTTCACCAACCTGGACTGTTGATATAATGCAAGGGTTGATCAGCACCTCATCTTTCCAGCAGATGTACGGCCTGAACCATATCTGCAATACTACCTCTGGCCCGCTGAGACGCTCTCTAGACCATCACCTCTCAACAGCTAGAGCTGGCAGGTGTAGTACTACTGCAAGCAGGCTTGGCATGAGCAGGAAACAATATTTCCTAGATACCCCCTGGGATGAATCAGTTTCAATTATAATGTGCACCTGTGTCTGAAGGCATATAAGGTTGTGCAATGCCATTGCTCAGTGCAGTGCCTTTGTAAGGTTGTTGTTTATCTTTGTGTGATAAAAAAGTGTGATCAAAACTTTTTATGTTTCTAAACTGGAAAGGTTTTAGCTTAAATTAATGTTGGCAAAAGCAATTTTGCAGTGTCAGTGTCTCAATTTTCCCACCATTTTTCCCATTCTCACGGGGCAATTATGTTGATCAATGGTCTTATAGAGTACACATCACTTGTGCGTGAGATCTCCAAATTCAATCCCACTCCAGGCTGAAAGTGTACAAGCACCACACACTCTCTCTTATATATTGTAAAATATTGTATTGAATTACATATGAAATTAAATTACATTCATTATGCATAGGTCTTTTCTCTAAGATTTTCTCAAAAACTATATGACTAAATGAAAAACTAAATGAGTATTTAGTGAAAACCACACTAATTGGACATACCCCCTTTCTCTTTTCTGTTACAATGTGTTTATAATTGTACCATATACCCAATCATCTTGACTTACTACTGTTAGTCATAAAACATAGTTGCTTTCATAGTTGCTAGTTCCATAATTTTAAACCGATGACAATCACATAGCAGTTATAGAAATCCAAAAAGAAATAATATGCCTATGTTTAAGTTGTTCTAAATATGTCAAACTGTTCCTATGTGCTGTTTACAAAACCGGAGCCTCTCATCCTAGGAGTGAAATAACACCACGTGTTCTCACTTTCTGATGGAGTGCTTTCTCGTTTCAGTGCTCCCATCCACCTTTCAAGACTGTGGTTGCAGCCAGGATGAATTGCACTATTGTGTTTGGCTTAGCTACAGTGCTTTGCATTGACCCTTTGCACATATTCATATAGGTGATAGGTGATATTTTGTCCCACCTGTACACATAGGCTCTATAAACGGCATCCATTGAAGATGGAGTCTCATCATGTACGATATTTCAGAAGCCTCTTCATGTGTCAAACTGGCTTTTACAATAATCTGACTGAGTTAAATCCAAGACTGTTTTGGCATCAGGGCTATAAAATATTGATATGACTTTTCGGTCCTCGATTGTCCTGCTTTGTTATTGCCAGGAGCACACTGTTATATTAGCAGAGCCTGTAAGGCTCTAGTGAAAAGGCCGATTTATGTAACTCGCAGTATATTACAGCAGATAATTGTTATGGTAAACAATACTTATAGTGGGGGTACATTTGTAATCCATTAGTGAAACTTATATTTAGCATTTTTCAAATGAAACATTTTACAATTTTACAAAAAAGAAAGCACAATCTGAGAAAAAAAGTTGAATGTGTGTGCACGTGCACGTGCGTGTGTTGTGCCGATGTGAGTAGATCAGACACCTCACATTTTTAACCACCTAAAAATAGTCTACCAACCAAAAATGTCCAGCCACCAGCATCCTGTATGTAGCGTCTTGAAGAAGAAGTAGAGGATGACTAATACAAACTCTCCAATATCAGATGAGCCACTCTGCCACACTGACTTTATGTCTACAAAGTGCAGCGATGTGGCAGATGTGTCTAACAAAACGCACACTAACTAACCACCAAGTAGTACCTGATCCAAGGTGGTATTTACAGGGGGTGGTATGTAGAGACAGATGGATTACATTATGTAATTATAGAACTACATTTAGTTTAGTTACATTTAGTTAACATTACAGTTTTATATATTATAATGTAAACACAACACCAAACCTAGGCTTTTTTTTGTCAGATGGACTTAATCTTCATTACCATTCATGCAGAGTATCTCTTAATGGGCTACCTGTTCTTTGTGGGATTCTGTCCCTTCTCAAACCCTTCAACATCAATTTTACAAATAACAGCAGCTGGTAAGGCCTTATATTGACACCTGGTGCATATACTTCATAACATACATCATAAGGCAAGCCACAAAAATTACTTTTATTGAATTAAAGATTGTTTAAATAAAAGTTTATATTAATGAAAATTGTGAGGAAAATACTTCTAATCCAGCATCTAATGCTACTAAATATAACATTTCGGTGATTGACAGCATAGCCAGTTACAAGGGTAGGGTGCCTCATTGCTGTTCAGCAGTCCTATTTCTATAAGAAGTGCACTGTTCAGTGTGGTACTGCAATAACATATGGCTAAGTGAAGCCCAGTGGTGTGTAATAAAACTCAGCATTAGCCAGTATCAAACACAAAACAAATGTATTAGAAGGTTACTGTATGTCCCAGCTATACAATATATCAATATAACTATATAGGTCATTTGAACCACCAATCTATGTGTTAAATAAAATTAAAGTAAGTTTAATAACCTTGGCTTATTTTGGAAGCCTGTATGAAGTATAGCCAGTAACACCATATTATATTTGTATATGACTTTTGTAGAAGAAAAATGATTTACTCCAATTATATATTCACCCAATATGTTTGTTTATTTATTAAAGCTTATAGTGTAAGTCCTGCAGATGCCATTCAGTGTTACACAGGCCTGACATATGCCGAACAGTCTGGTAAATGTATTGCACTTAGTAGCCTTCCTGCTACACATACATTTATTTAGTTTCCCTCTTACTATTCTCTGATGGGAGTCATGGTACAGTCATTATCTATCCCATATCCATTATTCTCAAAATGAACTTGAGTTGATAATATGTTTCAGGAGGAGGGGAAGTTAGCAAAGGTAGGCACCCTTACGTTCAAAGGGTTAGGATTTTTACTTTGACGTTTATTAACTATTTTTTAACCCTTTTCCACACTTAAACTTGTCTACAGCATAGGCACTAGGGATGCCTTACACTGTAAATAGTCATGTCTCTTGGTTTAGATTGACCTCTTCACTGTTTGGTAGATTTGCAAGTTTAACCTGGTATTAGTGTTGTAATACTGGGCTTGAGACATTAAATGAACAATACTGGTCTCAGTCAAACTGATTTGGACTCTTTTGGTCTCATCTTAGGGCAAGGTCTTGTCAGGACCTGCCGAGTCCAGTACGTCTCTCTTAATTCTATCATTATTGAATATCAACAATCCATTGAAACAAAATAAATCAGTCCTTCCTCTACATGCCTAAATAAAATCTGCACCGAAATTGGCTACCAGGGAAATACAAGCTACTGCTTTTTTCATTAAGTATTCAATCAATGAACATGTTTTATGTTGAATTGTCTGACTTAAAGTGTGCATTTTTGCCTGATTGCTTTACTTTACCATGGACACAATCTGGAATTATTATTATGTTTTCTCGTTTAATAATAAGTGGATGGAATTAATGTTGTTGCTATATTCACTATTATATAATAATTATTATAAAGAATTTTAGGCTATACTTAATGTTTTACAAAATCTATAATGAAATATAATATTTGTTTAAAATTATTCTTTTGTGAAGAAAAAAATCTTAATATGTTTATGGTCTAATCTCCATCTCGACCAGTTTCTGGTCTATATGTGTCCCGGTCATGTAACTGAACGTGATAAATCGCTGAAATTAAAGCTGCTAATAATTAAAGCTAATTACAGATTTAATTCTATCTGTGGTCATAACCTGGATACAGATATTACACAGTTTGTTCCTTACCAACTGAATAGTGAGTATTAAATTTTCATAAGTCCCTAAAGTACCAAAACCAGTACAGGTGAAGTTAACTAGTACATGCAACATGTTTGAAACCAATGTGTAGAGGCATTTGATAAAGCAGTTTGCAAAAGCATTTGTGATTCTTGTAAACTATGGGACCTACTTTGTTCACAGAGGGATGATAATGTGTGAATGGCATTTGTGATTGGGTGTCTATCGTGTTCAAACCCACCCTGTAGAGCTTGCTTGGTATGAGGTCACAAATGATTCATCACATCTTTTCAAGAGAAAGCTTGGAGGTGAAAATGAGAAGGCAGCTTTGGTGGGGGCTTTGGAGGCTGTATGGTTACATCAGCTGTTTCTCATTAAATATTGAAGAGATGGTTGGTCATTTATTTCCCTCGAAGCACAGGATGTTATGAAAGAGCTGTAGTGGAGGCATCTCAGCAGCTGGCAAATGTATTTTACCTTAAGGCTGTAAGACTTCCTGTAAACAATGCAGTCTCTCAAATGTCTCTCCAATGCAGACATTTTACATCTATTATTTTTTTGGGCCGAAAAATGGGTGGGTACTCCCGGTCAAGCTATAGTGGTGCATGAACGTGTTTGAACCTGTTGTTTTCTATTTATTATATTTCTGCATAAATATGACCTAAAATGCTCTCAGATTTACCCTAAAGAATTCCTGAAGGTATATATGACAAATTAAACATACACATAGTGTATGTTTGCTTTCTGGTATATGGTGATGGTGGTGGGTTTCCTCACATGAAGTTTGCTTTAGGACCTTTCAGAACATATTTGTTGTATTAAGGCCAATAATTTATAGAATAAGATATTTGTCCAGTTTATTGAAATTGGAGGCCATATCGTGTTAGGTCATATTTATGAAGATATACAGAAAACTGTAAAGGAACACAAACTTTCAAGTACCATTATACAGATTTTGTTTTGTGTTCATTTGCTAAATGAAAATGAGTTGACATATTTCTACAAATTGTAATCTGCTTTTATTGTTTAGGGGCTGAGTTTTGATTTTGAAACATAAAAACAATTAACATTTGACATACAGTAGTGCTTTCTGTAAGGTGTCATAAATTTATTTCAGAGACTCTTCGGAAATTCTCAGAGACTACTTTTGAGTAGTGTAGCTCTTATCGAGATATCGCTGGCTGCTAGACATGCCTCTATGATGCACTCGAAGACATTCTGTCCAGTTGACAGGCTTTGAGAGGGGTGCATCATGGGACTGAGGGAAGCGCGATAGATGTTTTGACAAATTGGCTGCTATCTAGGCTGTTCTGAGCTGTTAGGAGGTGGTTTTGTGAAAGTGCACGCACTGCAAACAGGCTCCAGACAGCCCTGATAAAGGCTGGGTTCAAGTACAAAGGCCTTGTGATGAGTGCCACAATCCTGCTTTTATGGGGAAGCAGCAAACTTCCCCAAATTCTGGTGTGATGATCTAGAGAGCCATCACATACAACAAAAGAATGTATGGGCACTGGACTGCCTGCAGGTCTGACCTGTAACTTCATAAGACTCCTCCATGACAACCTCACAGAGCTAGTGGATGTTAGAGACCTCCTAAACAGAAGTTCAATAGGGTTTAGGTCTGGAAACATGCTTAGCCTTTACCCATTGTTTCTATATCAAGACAGTGGTAATCTTGTGTGCATTTGGCCCGTGTGGATTTGGATCATGCGGTCCAGTTTCTAAAGGGAGGGGCATTCATGGTTCCCTCGATGAGCTGTTGCTCCCCCAGCCAACAGCACTCCTGCAGCCCCAAACCATGACAATTCCAACACCATGCTTACCTGTAGGCAAGACACACTTGTTTTTGTACTCCTCACCAGATTGCTGCCGCACACACTTGACACCATCTGAACCAGATAAGTTTGTCTTGGTCTCATCAGACCACAGGACATGTTCTTAGTCTGCTTGTCTTCAGACAACTGTTTGCAGGACTTCTTGTGCATAATCTTTAGATGAGGCTTCCTTCTGAGCACTGACAGACTGGCCACACCACCACCACCACCAGAAATTTGCAGCAATGCTGGCAGCACTCCTACATCTATTTCAAAAGCAAACCTCTGGATATGGTGCTGATCACATGCACTTAATTTCTTTGGTTGATCATGGCGAGGCCTGTTCTGAGTAGAACCTGTCCTGTTAAACTGCTGTATGGTCTTGGCCACTGTGTTTTTATAGCCTAGACCATCTTTAAAGCAGCATTTATTTCAGATCCACAGAGTTCTTTGCCATGCCATGTTGAACTTCCAGTGACCAGTATGATAAAGTGTAAGAGCATTAATACAAAATTTTATGCATCTGCTTATCAATCACACCAGAGACCTCATAACATTAACCAGTCACATGATACTGGGGAGGGAAAGTGGCTAATTGAGCACAATACTCACTTTTGTTGCCATTGGTTTAAACATTAATGGCCATGTGTTGAGATATTTTGAGGGCACGTTATTTTGAGGGTAGATATTTTGATTTACACTGTTATACAAGCTGTAGACTGACTACTTTACATTGTATCAAAGTGTCTTATCTTCATTGTTGTACCATGATATATGGTATACTCACTTTTGTGAGATATTGTATATGCATTTTCATACTGTCCTAACTTTCTGATTTAAGGTTGTATTTCTGAAAATGTCATCTGTAAGACAACATTTATTCCTGAACTAGAAGCATACTCATTTTAAATTCAACACTGATTTGTACAAAGGTTTCTTTTTTAGTGTAGAGGTTAATTTTGTATAATAATGTAAACTATGAACGGCAGTTACGGATCTAAGATCTTGGCCTGTTTTTGACATGAATGACGTCTGATGTATTTCTGTGAGCAAGTGTGGCTGGTACACTATTGTGTTTGGACGTGAAGCTCTCAGGATACACAAATGTGTCACCACAAGCTGATTAGCATATGTTTCTCCAGCATTTAGACAGTCAGTCTCTCTCTCTCTCTCTCTCTCTCTCTTGCTTTCTTCCTCCCTCTCTCTCTCTTTCTCTTTCTCTCTCTCTGTGTCTAGGGCTATCTCTCAGAAGGGATGGTTACTAAGTGGTATCGCTCCCCTCGTCTGCTGCTCTCTCCAAACAACTACACCAAGGCTATCGACATGTGGGCGGCAGGTTGCATTCTGGCAGAGATGCTAACAGGGAGAATGCTCTTTGCAGGTCAGACAAGAGAATGGTTACAGGTTGAAGATGCTTATGACAAATCACATGGTTTTTGTTCACCACCATCTGAAAATGTGTAATTAATAAGCATTCAGGCAAAATGATTGATTGCAAAATGATAGTTCTAGATTTAAAACTTTAAGTTGTCAGCAAATAGGTCTCTAGCTTTTCTACATTTTCCAGCATGCACAAGAAAATTTATGGGCATAAAAACTTGAGGAAGAATTTATCCTTTCTTTAAGAAATATAATGCAACAATGCACTCCAAATCAAGCATTTATCACATAAGCCAAGGACATCTTATTCTAAATCTGCAGTTACTAATACATGGAGTTTGTTCCCCTTTTGCTTCTAATAACATCCATTCCTCCTAGGAGTTTTTTCACTTGATTTTATAATATGACGTCACTTCTGTTAACCACAAGTTTATTAGTATGGCTGGGTACCGTTGTTGGGAAATCAGTTCTGGTTGTTTCAATTAATCCATTTCAGTTCTAGTGGTCAAGCGGTTTGGGCTGTGGGCAAGCCAGTGTAGCTCCCTCATAACATACATAATCATCATAGAACCCTGCTTTGTGCAAGGAGACGTCGCTGAAATACAGGGTGAGTTTATTTCGGAAACAAAATTTAAATGTCATATCTGAATACCCCAGCAAGTAATGGGTGAGGGTCCCATCTTTTAGGCAATGTCTGGAACATGGCTTGCCATCTTGAAAGCCACCATACTGGATCAAGGGCAAGTTTTTTCCAATGTGAAGGTGATTACGTAGCATATCAAAGTAGAGCAGAATTGTATCAGAAATTGATTAGCAGATTTGCAATATCTCTTGAGGTTCAAAAGTTATCAACACAAAGTTCAAAACTACCAACTGCATATTTGCTGGACAAAAATGTATGTTTGATTACTGCATGTCTTTGGACTGTGGGAGGAAACTGAAGTACCTGGAGTAAACTCACTCAGACACAGGGAGGACATGCAGACTCATACAGAATGTACTCAGGCCACACAAACTTGCATTTGAACCCAGGACCTTCTTGCTGTGAGGCGGTAGTGCCACTCACCAAGCCACTGTGCCGCCCAAATCAGCACATTCTACTGGACACACAGATTCACCGTCCGTGAATTGACGAAATATTATTGGAACTTTTGGACAGTGCACAGATATATGACTTCTCTGTGGCTTTTCTACCGGACCTCTGATGCTAGTTAGTTCATATAATGGTAAGATGTTATCAGCAGATCTTTTGAGTCTGTGAGGTGGGACTCATTGGATGAGATTTAGCACATCTCACAGATTCTTTTTTGAATTAAGGTCCAGGGAATTTTGAGTCCAAGGCAAAACATTGAACATTGTTTTCCAAATGAAAAGGAAACCATTTAAACAATTCCTGAACAGTATTGCAGTGTGGCAGGGATCAGAATTGCCATTAAGGGCTGTGCTTGGCCTGCACCAATATCTGGGTAGATGGTACATGTCATCCGTAAGAAATGCCAGTGCCAGAAAGTTTCCCTGCGGCACATTGCACCCTCCACTGGGCAGAAAATCACATGATCACTTTACCTGCCATTCGGCTTTAATGTTATGGCAGATTGGGGTATGTATGTATGTGTGTATATATAAAAAAATCAAAAATTAAGTATTTATCCCAGAAATGTATTGCAATTACACGTTTTGTTATACACGTGTTTATTTCCTTTGTGTGTACTGTGATGCTCGTTTAAACTCACCTCAGGTGTGGACAATATTTAAAAAAAATCACACATGAAAACAGATCAAAAGGAAGGAATATTTGCATTGTGTGTCTCTGTGTGCCACACTAAGAAAGAACTGAAAGGGGAGAAGAGAACTGTCTGAGGACTTGAGAACCAAAATTGTGGACAAATATAAACAATCCTAAGGTTACAAGTCCATCTCCAGAGAGCTTGATGTTCCTTTGTCCACAGTGTTCAACGTAATCAGAAAGTTTACGTGGCACTGTAGCTACTCTCTGCTCGTGGAAGGAAGAGAAAATTGATGAAAGATTGCAAGGTAGGATAGTCCAGATGGTGGATAAACAGCCTCAATCAAGTTCCAAAGAAATTCAAGCTATCCTGCAGGCTCAAGGTGTATCAGTGTCAGCGCAAACTATCCGTTGAGATCCGGGAGGACACGGAGACATAAAATAGCTAGCCTGCAATTCTTGTGGACAGACGAGACCAAGATGGGTTTTATTTAGGTAAAGCACATCATTCGGCTGTTTACCGAAAATGGGGTGAGGCATATAAAGAAAAGAACACAGTACCTACTGTGAAATATGGTGGCGTTTCAAAGGTGCTTTGGGGTTGTTTTGCTGCCTCTGGCACTGGGTGCAAAGACTGTGTGCAAGGCATCATAAAATATGAAGACTACCAAAGGGGTCGCAATTTGTTTGCCCAGTGTCAGAAAGCTAGGTTTGTGTCCTAGCTCATGGGTCTTCCAGCAGTACAACGACCCCAAACATACTTCAAGAAGCACCCAGAAATGGATGGAAACAAAGCACTGCAGAGGTCAGTGACCAGCAATGAGTCTAAATCCCATTGAAGACGTGTGGAGAGATCTTAAAATTGCTGTTGGGAGAAGGCACCCTTTAAAGATGAGAAACCTGGAGCAGTTTGCAAAAGAAGAGTGGTCCAAAATTCCAGCTGTGAGGTGCATGAAGCTTGTTGATGGTTATAGGCAATGATTCATTTCTGTTATTGTTTCAAAAGGGTGTGCAAACAAATACTGAGGGTGCAAATAATTTTGTCTGGCACATTTTTTCAAGTCATGCATCAAAGAAATAAAAGGTGAGCATTACTCTTTCATTCTATTAGCAAGTACACGATTGTTCAAAAGAGCACGCAGAGACTCATGGGCTTCAGTGATGTAGCTGTGTCAGAGGCTTCTTAAAGCTTCTTGCACGTAGGCTGCACTGTTCAAACGGACATTGAGTGTAGTGAAAGAACGGCATGATATTGCAATGAGATATTTGATTACCAGAGTCACAAAAATATTCAATTTCAGTTGATGAAGCTCTCAATAAACAGTCCTTGTGTTGATATTACTTTTAGCTGCATTTTGGTGTATACCATTACATCTGAGCTGTACAGGGTTTTCATTTGAGAGTATCAGTATTTAACTTTAAGAGGACTCATCTAAGTTGTTTTAGATTTTGGATAGGCCATCCTTTGACAGTGCCACCTTTAAAAAAACCCCATAGAGCTCTTAGCACTGTGTAACTGAAACAGTCAAAGCCAATAATTAAGAGGTGTGTCAAAATTCTACCCATAATATTACATGAATCTGAATATAATCATGAGAAGCTCCCGTTTTTCAAAGCAAGCCAGTTCTAAAATCAACACGATATGTTTTAGGTGCTCATGAACTGGAACAGATGCAGCTGATTCTGGACACGGTACCTGTGCTTAGAGAGGAGGACCGACAGGAGTTGCTGAAGGTCATGCCCTCTTACGTGAATCACAGCTGGGAGGTTAGGAGATCTCTACACAAGCTGCTGCCTCAGGTGGAGGATGAGGGTGAGAGACAAACAGAGGTGATAGCAGTGAGGAGTGAGAAGATAGGAGTGAGAAATAACAGCTAGATTATTGTCTAATAACACTTTCCAGTACCAGTGTGGTGCATGCTATTCAGATGAGTATTATGCTTCCAAAACCATACTGTCACGTTTGCATTGTACACATTTTCTCTTCTCAGCCATTGACTTCCTGGAGAAGATCCTGACTTTTAACCCCATGGACAGGCTGACAGCAGAAGCAGCTCTGGCTCACCCATTCCTCAAGCAATATTCCTGTCCTCAGGATGAGCCCATATCCCTCCAGCCTTTCCGCATTGAAGATGAACTGGAGGACAGCCTCGTGACCGAGCAAGGTCCCTGGGACAGGTACAGTACCCACATTGTGTTTTTTGCCTCTTTATTTTGAACAGTGGTAGTGGACTTCATTTGGTGCAGTCTCTCTATATATGCATTTTTGCAATCCATTTGACTTTAACACATGAAACCTACTGAGCGTAGGCAAATCAGAAAAAGGTGATTATGGTATGGAAAATGCATTTTAAAAAGTGTTACTTACATTTACATTACTTTTATTTCATTGCCATAGAAACCTAAGATATTTCATGTTTTGTCTGGTCAAATTAATTTCATGAGTTAATAAACATCCATTCCGGATTTCCAAGGCTGCAAAACACTGCACAAAATGTTTGGACAGGAAAGCATTTACCACATTGTATTGTTTCTATTACTTTTTACTACCTATTAAAAGAACTTTTGGCACAAAGGATACCAAGCAATTTATTGTTTCAGGGTGTTTTTTTTTGTCCCATTTTTCGTTTCGATTTTTTTGGAACTGGAATGCTTTTGTTTAGTTAGCATTATGTTTAGTTCCCAGTTTGTAACAAAAACATCAACTGGAAAACTGGGAACATTTCAGTTTTTCATAGCAAAGGAGGTACGGAATAATTATCTCCGCTTTACTGCAGTGCGTACTGGGAAATTACAAGGGGTTGTAACGCTGTTTTTCAGAGCCCATGCAACATGCATTATTTATGCATTATGGACACAGGGACAAGTAAACCATCCGAATGTTAGAGGTACTGTTACTGATGCCTGATATTCAAATGTTAACTCCAGCTATGAATAAAATACATGAAGCATTCATTATTCAATAATTATGAGGCCAAAATCACAGTGGAGTCAGAGTAAATGACCTTAGGGCTCAGTGACAGAGGATTGTCTAAATATAGAAGCTAAGGAAATAGTCCCTTAATTAGATCTCTCAGACCGCCATTGCCATCTTACAGCAACCAGATGGTCTGATGTAAAGTGAGGCCATTGTTTACTGCTCAGAGAATAAGCAAGTGGAGGTTCATCAGGCGGATAGCTCAGAGGATTGTGCATTTGTTGTTTTCTGTTGGATGACTTAAAAAATCCAGTGGCTTTAATTAAAATAGATACGTAGAGAACCAAATTCGATGCATATAAGGCAACTGATTTTGATTTTATTTCATTAAACAAGATCATCAGAAAGCCAAAATAAAAAGTCAAGGAAAGCTTGAGTACGCAAATGAGATGCAACCCAGTTATTGTGATTGAGTAGCAAGTGACATATTCATGGGGTTGAACAGAAGCATGTCAAACTGGATGAGAGTGCCACACATTAACTGGTCAGTAGGGTGTATAGTCACTAAAGACTGCCAAAACACACTGACAGTGATGGGGCATGGACAGGATCAGATTGTCCAGCAGTTCTTGTTGGATGTCGCTTTTGTGAGCAGTATAGACAAGATATTTCATGTTTTGTCTGGTCAGCTTCATTTCATTTGTTAATAAACATTTCAGGCCTGCTACACGGTAGTCAGGGGAATTGTGTAAGGGCAAATCTTTAATCATAGTGTAGCACTGATCTTTGTGGATGATGAATACGTGGTGTGGTTGTGTACTGGTTTAGCTATTGGACTACTAATTAGAAGGTTCAGCGTCCCGCCACTGCTAAGCTGCCACAAGCAGGTCTTAAGCTCTTACCTACAATTGCTAGGATGCACATCGCAAGATTGTTTAAGTTGCAAGCCATTCTAGATAAGGGCATCAGGTATCCGTATAATTCTGCTAATGTAAGTATGTGAAGTTGATACGTCTGTAGTAAAGTCTTCTGAATGTAATAATGAACTGATGTAGTTGTTTTTGTATGCAAAAGAATATAAGTACAGTTACCCTGACTACACATGTACTAATGACTTCCCTCCATCTCTCCAGTCTTTCATCTGAGGTTTGCTGGAAGCAGCAGAAACAGTGTGGCTGCACGCAAAGTGTGTCTGAGCTGGAAGAGACTGAGGAGAATGAGGTCCAGAAGGACCCTCGGGCCAGTTTTTCCTCTCTGATCGAAGAAGCTCAGGTGGACCCTCGCAAGCATTCACATAGCAGCTCAGCTGAACGCTTCCTAGATCAGTCACACTCCTCTTTGGATAGGCTGTGCGGCCACTACATGGAGCTGGACTGCGGGCGCTCCTGTGACTTCAAAGTAGGTTCTCCTTCATATTTGGACAAAATAGCATGGAGAGAAGGGAAACCTCAGCACTATTCTGAGCCAAAGCTAATTTTGGACTTGTCTCACTGGAAGCATGGCACCCTTCCATACTCTATGGGGGAGCATGCTGAACGGTTTAATGTTGAAGAACCTGCTGATTTGTTCCAGGAGATCTCGCGCTGGGCAGAGAGTGCACAATCAGGCCTCTATTCTCCAGGTTCACCTCAGGAACCTTCGTCTCCACCAGGCTCTCCTCCTTTACCTCTCTCTCCCACTCTGCTTCCTCACTCCCTCACCCAAACACAAGACATGTCACTAGTGTGCAACTCTGATCTTCTCCACCAGCCCGGAATGAGGAGTCCTGCTCTCTTATTTTCTTCTCCTCCTTCTCTGTTGCCTTCCTCTCCCACGTCTCCTACTGCACACCCGTTGACCCAGCATGTTCCAATCAACAAAAAGGTCTCGCTGCTGTCAGCTACTGCAGAAGAACAGTCTCATTTTGACCTGGATGTGTTCATTTCAGAAGCGCTAATCCTGTGCAGTGAAAACGAGGACAAGGATACTTCCAAGCAGGCTAACGTAAGCTGTACGCCTGCGATACCGGAGCACAAAACTTCCAGAACCCATACTTCCACAAGAGATGTGGTCAAAGCTCAAGGCTACCACAAAGAGCACTGGTAGAGCACAGAGAGGAATGGACATCGGAGAAACCCCTGGATCAGGTTGAAAGAACATAATCTGCTGTTTAGCGCTGCTCTTTCAAGGCTGCATAGATTAATGGATGTGATTTTAATTTGATGGCACTTCTCATAAATGGCTCTGGAAATGTGGTCTTATTGCAATATTGTGATTGACCAGAAAGTAATTTTGTATTGTCTGGCAAGTAGCGCTCACTAGTAGATTACACTGGTGTACTCATTCTAATACAGTCTATATATTTAAAGATTGCATGCAAGTTCAGAGGGACTTGTTTGGCATACAGTGTAGCCTAACCAGAAATCAAATTACATCAGGACGAATTGCTGCATAGTCACTGTGATCCAAGGTGTCTGTGCACACCTCAATAACGCAATGCATTTCTGCATTACTGCTTGAAGGTGCTTCCTGCCACTCTGGAGCTTCACAGCATGAGCTGCCGTGATGCAGCGTGCTGAGAATGGAGACTTTCTAGCCATTCTAGTCAGAAGAAAATGCCTGTAACCAAGTAAATCTATATGAGCTTCTAGACTGTTAACTAGTTCTGCATCTTGTTTTTCATTTGTGTTTCTCTGACACAGATGAGAAAACTAAGGCTAAAGAGTGTATTGTTGCTTGAGGTTTTCTATCACTGAGAAAAATGCATTAGATTAAATATAGCCATGTTTTCACTGCTATATGGTATAACTGCCATATACAACTATATTGTAGTTTCTATATTAGATAATGATTCCACAATACAACAGGAAAATTCAAATGCAATAGTTTTCGAAAAGCAAAATAAATCAGAAGCAGCATTTGGAACAGTAGCGTCAGGCTGCTTCATCAGGTTGCCAAGTTGACCGGTCTACAGTCAGATAAAGCTTGATCAGGAACTGTCTTTTTTAATTGGGTAGTAGCCAAGAAATCACCTTTTTTTTTGGAAGGGGAAGGGTGATAAGGCTGGGATTTGCTAAAGCATACAGACTGGAATGAAGATCAGTGAAAAGGTGAAAAGTATGAAAAGGGAGTGACAAATCCAAGTTGAAATTCATTGTGGATTTTCCACAATGTGTTATATTTTGTCATCATACCAACTCTAAAGCGACAAATCTAATGGTTAACTTTTGTACATTAGTGACAGAATGACTCTACATTATTCTACCGTGAAACTCTGACCAAGGCATTTTGAAGCCATTCATGCAGAAATGGTTCATCTGAATGGTTAACATTTTTTTTAACAATTATGTAAGAAAAATTAAATTGAATGTAGTTTTATGCTTCTTCCAGATCCTTCGGAGGAACTTGACTGTTTTAAACAAAGCTTTATGCATAGGAACTGCTTTTTATACGACAGTATTGTTTACCTTTACAATAGACATGAAATGTTACCGTTCTCGGTTTATACCCAATAAAACATTTGTCCAATTTTAAATCACTGTTGAACTTTCTTTAGCTTGTTTCTCTATCCACCCATCCAGTATCTTCCACTTAATCCACACGATGTTGTGGGCCAGCTCGTTCCACCCGGCAACTCTGTGAGCAAGGGCAGGAACGCTAGACGAAGCACCAATCCATTGTAGAGCGCACACATTAACACACTAAGGGCAACTTTAGAGACACCGATTAACCTAACATGCATGTCTTTGGACTGTGGGAGGAAACCAAAGTACCCAGAGTAAACGCACGCAGACACGGGGAGGACATGCAGACGCCACACAGAAAGGACCCAGGCCGCTCCACCCTGGGATTGAACCCGGCACCACCTCGCTGCTCCTCTTCCATTTAATTACATGCCAATAAAGTAAAGTTGTTTGTAGCACAAGATAAATGCAACAGGCATAAGCAGTTGTGTTATTCTTTGTCATTTTAATTCCCATAATTTAATTGGTTCAAAATGCAGACAACTCTCACAAAGAATCCAAAAAGAAATGTAATACAGTACATATGCAGATAAGGGTAGCGTGTTTAGATCTACGTTCTTGTGTTAAGAGGGTAGCAGACAGTTTACAGCATGGCACAAACAACATGGCAGCACAGGGACAAACACTTATTGGGCATCAATAGAGAAGTAGCTACATTTGCTCTAGGTTTCATTGCAAACGAGAAATTGAATCTTTCAGCACACCAGCTAAGGGAGAAAGCTGACATATGATGCCAAGCAAAAGTCTGGAAAGTACGTTTCTCAGTCTACATTGTTAACTGGATGATTTCCTGTCACTGTAATTGATATGTACACTGATGAATCATATTAGATTAATAAACAATTTAGAGAAGTGAGCTCAGATGTTTGTTTTTTTTGTTACAGTTGGCGTTTGTCCTTAATGAGGGGTAATGTTTTGAATAGTTAAATGCTACCATCCTGTGGCCAAACATATTACTGCATTCCTGCAATTTCACTATACACACCATAATGACGGCAAACAGAAAGAGAAGACTTGCCGAAAAGCAGATACATGCTTGTAATTTAGGTAAATCCAAACTTCTCTGTTTCTATCACTGTCTAAGCAATGGATCCCCACTGCTGTGCTTCTGTCTGTGGTCTCACTACTGTAACACAAGGATACAAAAAGCATGTTTGTAAAATTAGGAACATTGTTGAATTAGCAATTACTTTATCAAAAGAGGAAAGAGTTCCATGTACAAAGAGGCAAGTGGAATCTCTCCAAGACCGTTTAACCCTTACCTGAATGATACTGTTAGGTATTGCATTATGAGAACATTAGTACATATCATAAGTAGATTTCTCAATAGCGCACACTTTTTTTTTTTTGACTAGGACTGGTTTTAGCCCCTCTCCAAAAGTCAGCACTCAAGGTAAAATGCATATGTAGAAAAATATAGTTCGAATGATATTTATATATCTATTGATTTTTTCAAATCTCACTTACCTATACAGTTTCATTTCTCATCCTATATGCAGCTGTGTTAAAGATCACACTTCACACTGCTACAACCTAAATCATGAAATGACATGAACCTTGCGCTGTTTGCCTGTATATTTCACACGCAAATTCCTAGTAAATGTTTTGTCATTTTTAGGCAATATAGAATTATGTCTAAGTGAGAATGTAAACACCACAGTACTGACGTTACTGTCTTTTACAGTAAAGCACAATATTACAAGGCAAATGACCACTGAAGCATAGATTTGTTCATGATGAATGGAAAATTAAAAGTACAACACGCTCACAAGGAAAAACAGAAGTTAACACTTTGCATTGATTCAAAGCCACTCGTTTGTACAAATCTGATAAAGATCCGTAGCCAGAGCATTAAGATATCGTTCAAACCACCATCCCCATACCAACATCAACCTATTCTGAATAACTAATTCAATCATGTGCTGTAAATGAATAGTCAAACAAAACTAAAATCATTAACTAGTAATCAAACGCTGATCTGCGTGTTGACCTCTTACACATGGTGCATGATCAGATACCCCAGATACCACGCAAACTCTCTCTGGTTTACCTTTTCTTTTACATCATTGTCACTGAAACAGCAGATCTATGCAACATTTCATGATACTTGTATGTTAAATCTTCCATCACTGATCAGCTCGGTATGTAACGATGCAGTCAGATACGCTGACTAATAGTGATATGTTAGAATTAGTACTCATTTAGATAGAGGGTTTCTAACACAGCATTTTGTGCAAATGCTGGTGTAATGAAGGTGGTGATTTCATGTACTGTTTAGTAAGTTTTGGCTCTATTGTTCTAATCATTGCGGCTTGGCATCGCCCGTTTTGGGGAGCTTTTTGTAACATTTTGTAACGTGGCTACCTGTGTATAAATACATAACATTTCCTCCAGAAAAGAACGTTTAAACTTAAACAAGGACAAACAAGAGAAATGTTTACAATCTGTTAAAGCATAACTGGGATTACTGAATTTGGAGTAATCTTTGGTAAATAGTTTGAGGCACCTGATTTATTGCTTAGAGGTCATGGTGCATAGGGTCAAAAGCTGTTTTAATATCTCTAACAACAGTGTGTGTTAACTTCTAATTAATGATTCGTAAGTGTTTCGTTTCGGCATACAACGGCATTTAGACAATCGTTTCAGTAAGCTAGCAAATGAATTTGATCTACATTTAAATTCATTAATAGAAAACATAGTCCAACATGCTCTTTTACCCAGGGATTAAAGCTGCAGTGACCCAGTAAAGAGATAAAAGTACACTAAATGCATATTGATAAAAGCTTGAGCCAAGGATCAAATGCACCAGTTTCATAATGCACTAATTTATAAACCAATCACCTGCAAATCACAGCAAGAAAGCTGCTTAGAAAAGAACAAACTCAGATGTTTAAAATTTTCATTTCACTGAACAAACGCAAGTCGATAAATGTGAAAAATGTGATGTGCCTGTAAGGGCAGTACTTGTAAAAGGTAACTTGCCAGTTACTTGGGGTTTAAAAGAGCATATTCTTTAAATTCTTAAATTATTTTAATCTTCCTTTGGAACTGCAGCTTTTTTTAAAAAAATGTTAAAAAAAATGTTATGGGCTCCCAACAATATTTTCTGTAATTAATTTCCAGACGTTCAAGAAAGTCTTAGCTTCATATTTCTTAACCTTGTGAGCCTCATCGTAGTAGCATCAATGACAGTTAAAAATGCCACAGGAAAACAAAAAGTGTAACTAAAATCCAATGTCTGCTATGGAAATATATACAGCAGAAGTGTTAGCACATTATTAAAAGAGGATCTCATATACACCATTGTTAATTTTTTTACTCCTTTAAAAGCTTGTATGAATAAATAGAAGCGGTCTCACGCAAAACGCGAAACGATTTGTAGTGTTTTATTTCGCACTCAGTATATTCTCGCTGGTTAGCTTTCATTTTGGATGGCGCATTTTGTTGAGTTATGACAAATGTGAATAACGCTTCAAAAACACATTAGGTGCTTTTAGAAACTAGCTAATAATTACCAAAGATACAGTAGTAATTGTAGAGTAACTGTACAAGTCCTTATTTTTTAATTAATGTTTTGGTTTTTACTATATAGTGAAACATTTCAGGATAAACAAGGGAAGCAGGTCAAATAATCTCTGTGCTTTTAAAATGATATTAATCCATAGTGTGCAATATAGTGCATCATAAGCCATGTTTCCTCATTGCTATTGGTTGTACGGTCATTTTATAATGAGTGCATTTTGATATGTGTGTGTGTGTGTGTGTGTGTGTGTGTGTTCGTATGTGCATATCTGTAGTCAAACTCTTGACAAACCTTTTTTGTGCACCACAGATGTATGAGAACCATCGTGTTACTTCTTTACATCATGTAATGAAACATGAGATCTACTGTTTCCAGTAACATTACAATATCTAAAACTAAAAAAAAAAAAAAAAAAAAAAAGTTACACATTTGCAGAAATAATATAAGAATATTTTAGATGCTCCCAGTCAGCATTAACACCCTCCTCTCTTAACTCTATTTTCATCTGTGCTTTCATCACCTCGTCTTTTATTTCTCCTGCCTTCACCCATCACCTTCCTCTCACACATAAGGCAGGATGCCATAGACAAAGATGGCCATGACAGCGGCGCTGAACAGGCCTGCTACTGGAACCGTGACGAACCAGGCCAGGAAAATGTTCCGAAAGAGACGCCAATCTACTGCTTTCTGCGAGCGCAGCCAGCCGACGGCTACCACCGAGCCCACCTGTGCACACGCAAATACATGCATACACACACATACACACAATCAGCAGCAGCACTGAATACATCTTACAAGCTTTAAATGTTTGTTATATGACGGACAAATGTAGGTTAGAAAAACAACAAAAAGAGGTCAATAGGATACAGGAGAAAACAGGTTTAAATCTGGAGCTACTGAAAATAAAGCAACCAAATACACTACATAACCAGAAGTTTGTGGACACCCATATATGACATTCAAAAAAAAACACGGCCACTAGTATGGAGTTTGCCTTCCAAATTGGGATTCCGCTAGATTTTGGAACCTGACTTTGAGGACACGCTCTGATATCGGACAACAAGTCAGGCTTACTGTTTTCATCCCAATTCAGCTCAAATGTGGAGAAAGTTGGCAATCTGACTTGCTTTGTAGGTTATTATTATTGTTATTATTATTATAGAATTTTATCATTGAAAGTCACTTACTTAGATGGACTATAATACAATAATTAGATCTGATTATTAAAGCGGTTCTGTAAATCGCATACTTAATTTCTTAATTTCTAATTTCAAACAAACCATTTTATCATATATATATATATATATATACACACATATATATAACCTAACTCTTAACTCTAACTCTCATATCAGTAGATTTCCTTAGTTTGCAGAGGCACTCAAAGTAGAAGTGGTTACATGAACCAAACAGGGTTACTAATAAGACCTTGTGTCTTTTCTGTTTGTTTCCATAGGCCAGGCTATGTGAAAGAGTAAATGCCCCCTAAATCTAATAACTGGCTGTGCCAGCCTTGTCAACAACAACTGCAATCAAGTGTTTGCAATAACTGGCGATGAGTCTTTCACATCTATGTGAAGAAATTTTGGCCACTTGCCTTTGTAGAATTGTTTTAATTCAGCCACTTCAGAAGGTTTTCAAGCACAAACAGTCTGTTTAAGGTCATAACACAGACTCTCAATCAGATTTAATTCCACACTTTGATAAGGACCCTTCAAAAATAAAATAAAATAAAATGATGAACGTTTTGTTTAATAGCTACTCAGAAGTGGCCACAAATTGATGGTCGGACATTCTACTTCTTCAGGATTTTCTGGTAGAGAGCTAACACTTTAACTGTCCGTATGATGTTCTTTTTCTGAAATGCTGTATTAGTTTACACCAGATGTAATGAAATACACACCTAAGAAGTTTAGTATTTACACAGAATACACAGTCCTGTGTTTTGGGGATCATCAAGATGTTTTTTTGGCAAATGTGAGATGGGCCTGTCGTTTTTGCTTTAGACCGTTCCCATGGATACCATTTTTCGAATTTTTACCATTCGTTTCCTTATTGTTGAATCATCGACACTGACCTTAACTGAGGCAAGTGAGGCCTGTAGTGCTTAAGATGATGTTCTGTGTTCTTTTGTGACCTCAATGCGCTTGGAGTAATTTCGGTAGGCAAGTCACTCCAGGGAGAGTTGGCTTTTCGTATTCAACTCGGGTTATCTTTGCCTGATATTGACATTTATTTACTATTCTGACACGTTAAAGTGATGAGTCACAAATTTGAGAAAACAATAAATGAAGGAAATATTTGTTCAAATATTTGTTCACAGCACTGTATGTTAAAGGAAATCAAGAATTTAATTATTGAATGTAACATTACATCTGTCTGTGAAAGTGGCTAATTGCAATTTCTATAATAATAGTTCTACTTTAAAATGACTAATATTGCACTTATCTGATGAACAAAGTGCATGCAAACTCATTAAACATTTACTAACAAATTCAGATTTTTTGTAATCAGATTATTAATTGCATGTAAACGCACAGAGTAATGTTCAGTACAACTAATTCTGCTGCTGAATTTTGTCTATTGACATTTCATGCCTGTATAGGTTATATTACCAGTGAGTGCCTGAAATGTCTCAAAGGGGTGTCTACATACTTTTAACTATGTAGTGCATCTTGCTGACAAAGAAGTAAGAACAAAACTCATTTACCATCCTATTTGATTAATGCAAGAGCTATATTTCTGAGCTTTACCCTGCCCCCCCAGTACTCCCCCCCCCACCCCCGGATGTTACACTCTGCTCCAACCACATATCTACTTTTGCCATTGTTTCATAACTAGTCTCTAGTTCAGCAGGGACATCGTGATGGGGAAGGAACATCTCCAAACATGCTCTTGGTGTCAAGTTCCTGGCAGAATTCTGGCCTGTCAGCTCAGAAGCCAGTTGGCTGTTCTCATACAGTCAGTGTAACCTAAGTTGCTGTGCATGGGAGGGGTTACATGTGGAGTCAAACAACAGAGCTGACAACAGTTGTGTGACTTGGTCTATAAAAAGGCCGTTTATATTTAAGCATCGAAATTCTGCTGGATTGCTTCCATACTTAGCAGATTAATACCAAGCTGAAGTATCAGACATATCAAGGATAAATAAATTGGCTTAGTAGAATATTTGGTGGAGAATACAGCCACCATTTATGACAGACAGCTAAAGCAACCAAGCAGCATTACTTGCTACAAGGGCAAAATGGTAATGATATGAATACATAACCTTCAAGCATAGGTTTTCGCTGACAGCTAGGGAGCAGTATGGCGCTTTTATTAAACAACTGTGGAATCATATACAGTCGAATCCGGTTAATTTGACCACCGGTTAATGGGACCACCTGCTTATTCGGTCCAAATCCTAAAGTCCCAAAACAAATCCTATTATATATGTGTAATTTTATTCGCTTATTTGGACCAAAACTCTGTTTAATCGGACCAAAGAACGTGAGAACGAATAAGAAAAAGAAGCCACAAGTCACCACTTTGAGCAGATGCAAAGCGGGTCAGATATGGGAGACTTTTTGGGATCTCCGGGAGAATTTATGCTTATAAATTTAAATTTATACGCCCACCACTTGATTTTGTTCAAGTGCAGTCCGTCAAGAGAACGTGTCAGATAACACTGGATAAGTTCTTCAAAAGTTGACTGGAATTAAGTAAGAACTTTTTTTTTTTTTACAGTATTATACTTCGCATGCTGAGTATCTATACATTGTGTTGTAGATCTTTTTGAAAAACTTGTTTGAACATTTATTTTTCACTGAACAAAGTTGGTAAGCAACAGTAGTTCTTGTTTGTACGTTCGCTATATGTGTAAATCGCACAATAAAGGTTTAATAAACATTTAATATGTTACATAGCACGTTCTGTCTAGTAACATAGGGCATGTTCGTTTAATCGGACCAGCCGGTTATTAGGACTAAAATGACTGCGTCTCCATGTGATCCAATTAACCGGAATCGACTGTACTTTAGGAGTAATAGCGTGCCAAGTGGATCTTGGTGAACACTGGATGAACAGAATGGCTATGAGTATAATGCTTTGAGTGGACAGAAGATATAACAGTCATGTTTATTTAGCAAGTGAAAACATGTTAAATGTCGACAAATATGAGTTGTGGCTGGTGATTTTTGAAATAGCGAAGCACATATGTTCACGTCTCCATGATCTCATGATCACATAATTGTATTTCCCTGACATAGAGGTACGTTTCTTTTATCCTTTCAGAGCTGCAGTTTTTTGCATTGCTAATGCAAAGTGATTTTACATAATGACACACATTCATGCTTATCTTTGTAAATTGGAAATATTGTAACTTAAATTTAATAATAACTGGTAACGATTAATTATATTACAAGTCTTTTCTGTTCATGATTCATGTAGCACACGTTGAGGAGTTGACCAATCGTCGTAAGCGCAAAACAAACCCACCCCTCCACACCCATTCAGTGTGACTGAAGCCCACATATTGTTTGACAGGATGCATATAAAGCAGTGTGACCATTTAATATTTTTTATCCTATTGTTTGTATGAATGCATACTTGCCCCATAAACACTCAGAGTATCAGACTGTTCCACCTGGGGATCAAGCCCAGGCCCTTCTTAGTGTGAGGCAATAGTGCAAGGCACCCAGCCACCATGCCACTCCTTCAGCAATCCAATTATTATATATATTTACACAGAGGAATGACCGCAAGGGTTAGCATGGAGAAAGTAAATTTCTCTGATTTTGGCTTGTTATAGGTAAGTTCAAATGAAGTTGAACCCAAGACAAAACCTGAACTGAAGGCTACATTTTATGTTTTGAGCAGCATGAGTTATACAGAATTTCTTGGTTCTCTTTTTGCAACAACACAGATACTGCACACATTCCAGAGTCGTGGCAATGGAAAAGAGATTACAGGTTACAGGTAGCCAGGTTATCAGTCCTAACCTGACCCCAAGAGAGAATGTGTGGAGAATTTTATTAAAAATGTGACATGTACAATGCAATAAACTGAAACACTTCATTATTTGGTATCATCAATGCTCAAACATATTATGTGTTGTGAGGAACACAATAGTACAAAGTGTTAAATGATTTACCATCCCAACTTTGTTTGGAAAGTGTTGCAGCCCTGAAATATAGTCGATCAGACAAAACATGATTTTTTCAATTATTTCATTTCCATTCTGCCTCTATTCTTCTTTGTTCAGACAGTCCTACATTGCTGGGTGCTCAAAGAGACTCAACTTTGCTCAGAACAGTCCTGTTATCTGGCCAAACTGAACTGTATTGAAGCTTGCAGCTTAGTTTTACTGATGGCCAGTTTGTAGGCTGGTGTTGGAAATAATGAAAGTACTACACCTAATATGTTTCTGCATCTGATTGGACAATTAACATGTAAATGAAAATTAGAAGCACTGTCTTGAGGTTTGTGTAAATGAAATTTCCAGCTATGATGAATGATTTATCAGGGTGAGCAATTTGCTCCTTTATTGTAAGAGTGTATAAATGCATGAGTGCTAGCATAACATTAACCTGAGGGGTAAATAAATGGCCGTTATCAATTACTTTCAATTCCCTTGGCAAATAGGAGAATAAGTGAATAGTCCATGTGAGAAGAACAATGTTCTTCAGTAATGACCACATTTTGCACATCACGAATTGTTAATGTAGATATACAAACAATGACCAAATATTTTACTGGATTCAGCTGCTCTGTGGACACAGAAGACTGTGCGGTCTGCTAGCCCAAGTATCATTGGGTATGCTGCTGTACAGCCAAATTTAGGAGAAAATCATGAAGTAGCAGTATCAGGTTTTATTACTGAGCAACTGAGCATTTGTCATGTAGTGAAGCTTGTATACCAACTCAACTTACTTTTGCTTATATTATCTGCACCAGCTGAGTCATTTCCTCATAGTGGTCCATGCTGGTGTCGATGGTTCGATATTTGGCAGTTGACCTCTTCCATGAGGTTTGAAAACAAGCTGATTTCAACTGTTTGATCCATATAAGTTCCAGCTGCACTGAAATAAGTATGTTCTCCACCCTTACCAGAAGTTGAAGAGAGCCTTAGAAGAGAGCGCAGCAGTGGTTGCTATGTTTTCTGAGGTAATTCAAGTCTCAGTGAGAGCCAAGAAGGGAAGCCAAGAAAGTAGAACCATACACAAAAATGAAGTCGTGTTTGCACAGCTGTTTAACAGTTCCATCCACATGTTTCAGTGTGCCAAGGAATCATACATAACCACCACACCAGCCTGAACTGATAACACTTGACAGGAAAGGTTCATCAATTCCTGCTGCTTACACCAAATTCTGACCCTCTCATTAGACCTGCCAATGTCTTGCCACTGCTCAGTGACCCTTTTTCACACTCTTCAGAACACAACGCATTTGTGCAGCAGAATTGCGAGCTGTGCATTAGAACTTGCTGTTTGGAGAACCAGTATTGTATTTAGCTGCAATTTGCTTGACTGTGAACAACCTGCTTGATAGAAGGATTCTTCTGAGATCATAGCCCAGCACCATTGAGTTTGATTGGCATTTGGCATAGAAGACCATATTGGCAGTTCCGACTCTGTCACCCTGTAATTTTCATAGATGACAGCAGGTTTGACCCGATCACATGTGACATAACAGTGTCTGGAGATGTGGTTGAGAATGTTAAGCCACGACATGCAACATCATTCAGCATGACTGGTCGGTTGTGGGACTGTGATGGTTAGACCTGGTGCACATCAATGATTCCATTGACTGACCCCCCCCCATCCACCACAACTGACCTAAATCCAAAGCACACTTATTTGTAAATATTTTTTATTCCATCCAATGCCGCCAGGTGGAACTTTAGGCTGCTCGGGACCTCTGATGCCCTGGTGCAGCTATGGGAGGAGATCCCCAAGATTCCACATCCATCGTCTCATTAGGAGAAATCCCCGACATTGTTAGGTATGCATACCAGCACATGGAGGCCAAACAAACTACTAGTATCACAGAATATCACATGCAATGGAATTTCGGCTAAATGGACTATCCTGCTGCATCTTTTTTTCACTTAAATTTTGAGGGTGTCTTGAATTTTACCCTCTGTATGGTCATTTCTGCATCATCTGAGGAAACGATGCCACACATTTGTTTGAACACCCTGGTTTGCATTAGACACACTGAGCAGAGCTGCAAGACATCTATACAGAGCTGCCTATCAAGTCTACCGGGTATCATTCTAATCACTGTTTTATATCATACAGTCACATAGCCACTAATAAACATTCATGCATGCACTGGAGGGGAACCTTCTGCTATATTTACAATGTTGTTGATGATAGTTTGATTAGAGAGGAGAGGCTGAAGAGTGGGGCATGGGAAGGTTGGTGAGAAATGAAGCCATAGAAACTTTTCCGAGCTGTAATTTGAAAACATCTGCACACTGAGAGAAAATGAAATGAGGCAGAGTGGCGTGTTCTGTCACTGCGTTCACATTTTAGCACATCAGCAATCGTGCTGAAATCAAATTAAATGAAAGAAGTCTGGTACTTGAAATGAACAACTCGAGAAATTGTCACGGTCTGGAGAAATTACATAACACAAGTAAAATGACAGATTTGTTGTTCCTAAGTTCCAAAAGGTGGGTTTGATGCCTTTTTTGAATGTATGAAACTGGTTCTCTGAGAGGGCAAGATGAGACACGACTCTTGAAAAAGAAAACGTTGCTTTTTGTTTATTTTTGTTTCTGTCTCCAGACTCAGTGGATTTATGCACTACACCTGTTAACCTGAGCCACACATAAACATTTTACATTTTAAAACAAATTACCTTCCCAAAACCCAGATAATGCATTGTATTAATGGAACATTTTATTTAATAAAAATGAAAGGTGAATTGGCCGAGGTGAATTGGGGACCCCGGTCAAGTGTTTAACCTCTGGGATCCCGAAGGACGTGCAAACCTTGGCGAAGATGGTCTCGGCCGTTTCAAAGGCTGTGGGGAGCTTCGGGAACGGAATGAACTTCACCGCTCTGGAGTAGCGGTCCAGGATGGTGAGAATTGTGGTATGACCCTTGGATGGGGGAAGGTCAGTGACAAAATCTACGGCCAGGTGAGGCCAGGGCCGTTGGGGAATCTGGAGTGGGGCAAGACGACCAGACGGCAGGGTGTGTGGTGTCTTGTTTTGAGCGCAGGTGGGGCAGGAGGCGACGAAGGAGTGGACGTCCCGGGACATGTGCTTCCACCAGTAGCGGGAGGTGAGAAGTTGAAGGGTACGGGTTTGCCCAGGGCAGTGCAGGGGGAAACATGGGCCCAGTTGAGGAGTCGGTCCCGGATCTCCGGAGGGACGTACTTCTTGTTAGGGGGGCAACCTGGTGGCGTCCGAATTTGGGTGAGTGCTTGGTCCAGGTCCCTCTCGAAGTCGTCTCGCCGCCTTCAGATACTCCAGGTTCTTATGCTTATGGGATGTTTGGTGATTCGCGAAGCCGAGGCAACGTTGAAGGTCTTTCACTGACTGCGGCCATGGCCAGGACAGTGGGGGTAGAGTCGGGCCTTGGGGAGCGGCACCTCGTCGAGGAGCTCAATGACGCAGTCGTAGGTACGGTGTGGAGGCAAAGTGGTAGGTATACCCTCACCAAACACCGGAGCCAGGTCATGGTATTCCAGGGGAACATTAGCAGGCAGGGTGGCTCTCCCACCCTGAGATGGTGCTGAATTTACAGGTGGAGATGTGACTTGGAGACAGTGGTTGTAGCAATAGGGAGACCAGCGGGTGATTTCCTTGGTGGACCAGGCGAGGGTCGGGTCGTTAAGTTGGAGCCATGGTAGGCCCAGGATGATGGGGTGAGTCAGTCCTGCCACAGGTAGGAAGGCAATGTTCTCCACGTGGGTGGCGCTGATGTGCATCTCCAGCGGCGAGGTGATCTTGGTGAGGGAACCAGAACCCAGGGTTTGGCCATCCGTCGCTGTGACGACGTGCGCTGCGAGAAGATCGGAGCAGGGGATCTTCTCAGAGAGTACGACTGTGAAATTCCCCTGGGCTCCGGAGTCAGCGCTGAAATGGATAATTCCGAATTAGGCAGGTACAAGATTACAGGCAGACTGAATGAGTTCCACTCCGGACTGGTACTCACCCGGGGCGCGCGCGCTGATGGACGCGTGATACGGGCAGAATCTGCCTCGGGGGGCGAGTGTGCAAAATACAGGTCACACTGCAGCAGGAACCATTGGCACTGGTCTGGATTACCATCATACCTGTCAGGCAGTGCGATCCTGTAGGCAACAGATGGCGTCATCGCATGCAGTGGGCTGGGTGGCAGCGGAACGGCGGCAGCGGGCGTCGTAACACCTGGGGACGGAGAAAGCTGTCACACCCGTTGCGAAAGTGCGTCCACTATGGGTATAACTGTGCTGAGCATCTCGTGGTGGGTGAAGAGCTGCCGAACCGCCTGAGTAACCTCCGTAAGCTGGGCGCAAAGTTCCTCAAGCTGTTCGTTCCGGGCAGGCACTGAGGCGGAAGCTACTGTGTCCATGCGGTCTAAGTCAAATGTCAAGCCACGGAACAAGGAGGCAGGGGCAAATGCAGCTCACGTGGAAACGAGGGTTTTATTAGGCAAAAACAGGGTCAGACAGTCCGAGGTCAAAACCGACGAGGCAAAAGGAGAACCAGAGAGGTGAGGCAAGATCGAAGTCAAGGCATGGAAAAGGCGAGGTCGAAGCACGGTAGGTCTAGCGATAACGATCATGAAAAGCGCTTAGAAACGAGGTATGGACCAAGTGACTTAGCAGCATGATAGTGGCGGGGGTGTGTATAAATAGGGAGAAGTGGAAATACAATCAGGTGAAACTAATGAGGTGTAATTAGAACTCGGGTGACGGTGCACGTGCGATTGGACGGGTTTGGTCACTGGAACAGCCCGAGGTTGTAACACAAAGCATTATTATTTGCAGCTGTCTCTGCAGAGTAGTGATGCATTTATCGAGTGGAATTTTTTGGGTTCAAACCTCAGACAAATTGTTTTATATTCACAACTGGTTCTGTAGACTAGTGGTTAACATGTTTGCTTACCGCTTGAAAGGTGTTGGGTTCAAACCCTGTATTTGCCAAGCCATATATTAAGTTTACATTTAGAACTTTGGTAACTTTGTTAAGAGCCAAAGTCTGTATCAAAGCTTTCATATCCGCAGCTGTCTCTGTAGAGTTGTGGTTAACAGATTTGTTTATCAAGTGAAAGGTTTTGAGTTCAAACCTCGGACTTACCAAGCCATGTATTAAGTTTACCTTTTGAATTAGCAATTAAACAATCATATAAAAGGTATAAACCAAAAACAGACAACTAAACGCATAATCCGCTCAGGACTCAAATGCCTAACAGAATAAGTAGGTTTTTAAATTGGACTTAAAAATATCTAATGTGACTGATTCTTTTATAAATATATAACATATAAATATATAAAAACATATAAATAGGCTTAGTCTGCGTTGACATGACAGTGCGCTGAGAAACTGTAATCTGATTGTAAAACAACTTCTCTGATGCAGTACTAAGCTGCATTCTGACAAAATCAAGGAAACAACTTGCCAAAGCTTTCTGCTTTTTAAACAAAAAAAACATTACTTCTGTTAACAAATTTAACCTGATCATTAGAAATAGTGGCTCATTAAGTGCTAATTACTTACATTTTTGTTATCTATCCATGGACATTTTTATTGTTATAATGATGCCGGGTTTACAGTCAGCAAACAGCAGTAATTAGCATTATAACGTCATTAGCCAGAAAATCTGTAGATAAAGCCACAAAATACTACTGTGTAAAATTGGACGAACCATTGAAATATAGTGCTCACAAAAATCAGGGGATACTTCAAAACTAAGTATCCCATTATGAAATATCTCCTATTATTGTGAGCAGTTTAGCATTCAGTTATTGTTACAGAAACAATGTGTATACAGTAGCAGAGCAGACACCTCTGGCCAAATGTTAGTTTTCAAGTCTTGGCAACCCCTGTAGGACACAAACGTACACATTACTGCATTTTTTTACATTATTTACCTGTTATGGTTTATATATTATAATGCAGAGTACTCTGTGCTACTGAAATTCGTTCCACGCAGAGGTGGTGTTCTTCTTTTCAGTTAAAAAAAAATCAACAGAGCCATTTGCCCCAAAGCGTTTGCTTTTGATTGTATGCACACTGGAATAAACAAGCTAGATCAAGCTGACTGTGACTCTATCAACCCAGAACCTGCAGTCTCAAGAAAGAAATAATGATCCCACTTTTTCACTGGTTATAATCCTAAAAATATAGCTAAAGCCCCAGAGTGAGGTCTGAAAGCTGTTTAGCTTCTTCACAAACTTCAGGGGGATAGGAGGGGTCACAGTTCCACAGTGTTCCATAGGATATGCGCAGTATAATGGCAATGGCATGATGTGAATAAGTATATAATATACAAAACAGTAAAAGTAAACT
>JAUZST010009320.1:0-13049 GCA_034779995.1 Parotocinclus haroldoi
ATAGAGATATCTGATATATATATATATATATATATATATATATATATATATATATATATGGACAGAAGAGACTCGTACTGAAAAAACAGCGTACTGAAAATTAAAGGTTAGGGACGGTCAACGTTTGAGTCCCAGCGGTGCTTTCCAGCTGCGTCGGGAATCACACAGGCACGATTGGCCATGACTGAAGGTCATCCCGTCCTCCTTCTGCCTGTCCCCAATTAACTCAGCTCTACCCCCAACCCTGACCAGGATAAAACAGGGCGATGAAAATGGATAAAAGAACACAGACCTTGGATGGTGGATTTGAACCCATGTAGACTGGCTTTTATGAATGAATATACATTCCATTAAATGACCAAAAAGACACCGACCTGCTATAATAAGCTGGTTAAATTGTTGACCCCATGGCTAAGAAGTGATACCGTTTTCCCGTCTCTCCGTATTCCGCATTTCTCTTTTATTGTTTAAAGAAAATGGTAAAAGTCCCGTGAATTATTCTCCTCAGCTTTCTTCACCGTAGGGGATGTGCTCTCGTTCGCTCTCTTTGGCTCTTTCTTCTGCCTGGCTCTCTCGCCGTATCATTTGTATTCCGCAGGAAGCTCTGTGAATTAGTCAAGCCCGAATGTGTTGGGCGACGTGCAGGTGGCAGACCCATACGCGCACATCCTCTCCGGTGCCGGCGCCTCCTATCACGCATCAAGCCCCGAGGCATTCCCTCGTTAATTAGACGTGCTTAACCATTCAATTGAGATGATTAGGGATGATCATCACACACAAGCAGAGTTACAGTGCAGCCAGAAATGAAACGCGCACAAGGGCGAGTCGAGACACGTTTGGGTTTAAAGTTTGCTGCTTACGTTCAGCACAGGAGCTACGAGGCTAACTGGGTAGCTCTCAGTTTAGCGTTGTGCTAAGTGGATGTACAGGCAATGACACAATTTTGGGAGCAGGTTTGGGCACCTTGTTTAGATGTTTTATTGGGTTTTTTTTTTTTTTAGAAATTAAAGGAATAGGAATCTAGTGAAATCTACATGAGTGGCAGCAGTTCCATTCAAATATCTGATGAATTCCAATCTTACTTTGCCTAATCAGCTACTGGTAAGGTGATTACCTGACCCAAGTGTCTTACTGGGAAAAAAGTACAAGATGCATGAAAGCTGAGATTGAAATATTGAATTCGGAGCTTTTTTTGGAGTTAAAACGTTAGTGTTGTTACGTTTTTCCGTGTGTTATTATTAATGGAGGGCTGAAAACATCCTTATCCAGAGCAACTTACAGCTGATACAGTCCAAGAAATTGGGGGTCAGGAGGCCTTGTGTAAGGTCCCAACAGTGGCAGCCTGGCAGAGATTTGAACCGGGAACCTTCTGGTCCAAAGTACCTTAACCACTAAGTCACCCTGCAAACACGGCATTATTATTGCTTATTATTTTAACCAATTCTCCTTTACAAACAAATTATCTTGCCATGTCTGCAGATAAAAAATACTTAGAGTGTGTAATGTGTTAGTAATTTCTAGAATATTTCACATACAGCACCTTCATAAACTGAAAATAGAGCAACCGAGAATAATGCAGAGCTCTACATGGCAAGGGTTACGGCTAGGTTATAGAATTTTACATTTAAAAGAATATCACTAAAATACAATCGTTTAATATTGAACAATAATATTAGTGCACTAGCACCACCTAGAGGTAGCCTAGTCAACTGATATGTATTTATATATATTTCTATAAATTTATCTGTGGCGCGTCATGCACTGTTCATGAAAAATAGGTGATATTTCATTCCCTACGTTTTGTGAGCAGTATAGTTTTCTGTATTATTTTACTTGGGGTTTTTTTTGGAGGGGGCGGGGCTGACCAGGGTCCCTCCGAAATCAATCCATTGCTTAATAACCAATTTCGTTTTGAAACACCTTGGGGTCATTGCTGGACTGAAAGAAATCCATCTACCAAAAATGTCCAGCCACCAGCATCCTGTAGGCTGCACCCTATGGGCGCTGGTTAGCGCATTAGACGATGAATAGCACAAATAGGTGAGCTGCTGTCTCATGTGTCTCATGGAGAGCACAGTACGTGATCAAAAAGTGTTCAAAAAGTCGAGCAGCAGTGCTTTATTCGATCCACTCAAAATGTTCAAACTGTGTTATATTATTTACGAGCTCCATATGGCGGATTTTAAAGTCCTGACGTGTATACAGAAAAAGAGTTCATTACTTCTTAGCCATGGTGTTATGCCTAATTGGCATAATATTGTTTATATAAGATGTCAGAATCTTAATGAATGAACTGTTCATTAAGTGTATTCCCTGCAGGGTTTGTGCCCATTTTTACATTCCTCTGTAATTAGCCTCGTAGCTCTGGTGCAAATCTCGATGAGGCCGACGTCGAACACCAAACACCCCGGCCTGAGAGGGAAACGGGGCTATGAGATTTTTACTGACATCTTCTTTAATTGAGTGTTTGCTTGTGTGACTTTCGTTCCGGACCCTGTCGTGCCTGATGGAAAATCAGTTTGTACACGTACACCTCGTAAACCTTCGCTGCGGTCCAAGGTTAGACGTCGGTCGTCGTATATATTCGAAATAAATGGAATGGTCAGAGCAGAATTGAAAACATGATTGACTCTTGTAGCGAACACGCTCGTGCTGCTCAGCCAGGCGCAAATCTTTCCAGCCCCTGCGTTTTCTCTTTTCTTGTTTTCCGTGTTCTCGCTCAGAGTCGAGAGGAAAATGCTGAATGACAATTATTCGCTGACCTAAATGCAGCCTGCGCCGTATCTCTTTCTTAGCCGCGCCGGGTTGTCGCATCTGTTTATCTGTGAAAATGGAATGCGCTCGCTAAAGGATATAATTCATCTTACGAAGCGGCTAATCAAAATGCAAATGATCTTGACGCAGAGTGGTGTGGACACGTCGGCCTCGCCTCTTATTTGCCTGGGTGCTTAAGTTTGAAAGCTACTCAGACAAAGAATCGTTATAAATGGATGATTTATCCAAATTTAGGCAAATTTAGGAGCAGACCTCCACAACTGTACTCATCAGAACCTCTTAAGTGTTTGTTTTGGAGTGCAGATTGCCATGGGAGGGCATGTGGGACAGACCAGCTCCCACCATAAGGAGCACTGACATGAACCAGGGTGGCTCAGCTTTTTGAGGCGTGTCCTGTCTCTGGCGAGTTTGCAGATTACTTTTGGCCTTGCCAAAAAGCTCCCGAGTCTCAGTTCCCTCGTGTTGCCCACATACAAAGTGGCGTTTGTACACCAAGGTGCAGTACCGTGCAAAAGTCTGAGGCCACCATTAGATTGTAATTTGAATGTTGTAATGACCATACCCTATATAACAGTGGATTTGTCACTTCATAATCCTTTTTCCATCTTACTTTTCAGTTAGTCTGAGAGAATATTTGGGTCTTTTCACCCTGTTCTCCCTGTGAAAAAAAAACCTGTTCCTGAATGAAGAAGGTTCTACTAGGATTCCTGGTGTTGCTGTGGCTCAAGTGTAAGGGGTGGCCACACTAAATACTTGCCCACAGCTATGTTTTTTTATACTTAATTGCTAAATCAGTGGACTATGACAGAGCAGAGCTCCTTCCTACCTGAACTCACTCCTGAAGGCTTATGCTACCTCCCGGCCTTCTCTACTTCTCTTTGACCTCCTTAAGGCCCTATCTAAGATGTTTTACCTTTAACTTATTATTGTTTTTGTACTTACCTATTGTAAGTCGCTTTGGACAAAAGCGTCTGCCAAATGCAATGTAATGTAATGTAATATTTAGTCTAATGGCCTAAGACTTGCACAGTACTGTTTGTACTGCACTTTCCCATTTCATAAATGTGTTTGTTTGCACGTGAGAGTAAGACCATGGGGTATGGAGTGGATGAACGATCTACTGAAACACGTGCGTTGTTTGTTCTGCAGTCTCCACCTCGGTAAGAACGACGTACTGACTTTTTACGACGGCGATGACCTCACAGCCAACATCCTGGGCCAGTACAGCGGGACCCTCGCCAGATTTAAACTGTACACCTCCATGGCAGACGTGACCGTCCAGTTTCAGTCTGATCCAGCCACCAACATCTACGGCTACAACAACGGCTTCGTGGTGCATTTCTTTGGTACGGGGCTCTATCCGGGGTGTCTGTTTTTATTAAAGTACAGAGTGTCATCGATTGATGTTCTGAACCTCTCAAGGTCGCCGGAGCGATACGGTAAACTGTATGATGCTTAATAAAAAAAGATTCTTGGTTATGTTCCATATTAGTCTACAGACGCCGGTGTCACGGCGAGCATTAGACAGCCTGCCAGCCGGCTTGGCAGAGCCTGGCCTTGGCGTCTAGCTCTGTGAACAATTATTGTGAAAAGATGGCACGCTGCTCTTCGGCTGCAGACACATTGCAATGCAGGATGATGCGCCGGGTGTCACCTCAGCACAGTGCTCCTATTCCATACCTGCCTGCTTGGCTGCTGCTTTTGGCCGGTGAACTGGATTCCTGAGAGTGCCCTGATTAGCATATTCCTCCTTCTCTCTGTGTACAGAGGTGGCCCGAAACGACACCTGCTCGGAATTACCTGAGATTACCAACGGCTGGAAAAGCACGTCCCATCCAGACTTGATCCACGGCACAGTGGTGACCTACCAGTGTTACCCAGGGTTCCAGGTGGTCGGCTCAGAAATCCTGATGTGCCAGTGGGACCTCACGTGGAGCGGAGATGTTCCCAGCTGTGAGAAAGGTAAGTGGTGGTGGTAGCACATCAAAGTGAAAAGGCCAATTTGAATGTTGATAGGATGAATCCCTTGCTTTTTGCACCTATGTTTTTATGCCAATGGTGAATAAAATAGGTGAATAAGGCAAAGAAATGTAAGACAGGACTGAAATTGTTCCCGTAACCTTATAATATATATGATCTACTATTCGTTTACCTTCCTTCGTAACGTCCTGGTGCATATTCGCCATCGACTGGACGAGACGACGTGGTCGTCTTGTGGTTGGAAGATCGCACCATTGAGTGTGCTGTTTATGGTGTCAGTGTTTGAAGATGGAGACACAAAAAAAAATTGTCCAAATTGTTAGAGTGAAGTGGCGTTCAGATACCGAGGTTCCATTGTTCAGGAGTGCCTCCGGGTTTGATCAGCATCAGTCACACACACATTTTCCTGGCTATCCTTGTGAGGACTTCCCATCGACATAAAGATGACTGTAGCTTATAAATGCTATGCCTACACCTAGTCCTAACCTTATCCTCAGCCAAAAAAAAATAACCAGTAACCTAAAGCAAATATTTTGGTTATTTTTTGGTTAAAATAAAAGGAGCCTTTTTCCAGTCTTAAAAAAGACAATTAAAGAAGTGAGGACCAGCAAACCATTACTCATCAATGGCAGGCCTAACGAGGGATCCAATCCGTCCAGGGTTGTGCATTAATTATGCTTACCCAATGCGTGGGTGCCATCTCTGGATTTAGAGGCATTTGAGGACCAGGCTTTATTTATATTATTACTATGATGGTGTAATCACTTTTCCATTCATAATGCCACGCCGTGGAAGCGGATGCTCCAGCCTTGAAACGTCTCCATATAGTCGTAGAGTACCTCAGTCTAATCAGCCTGGTGTTAAGTTCCAGCTAACGGTGATTAAGCCATCAATCCGGCAGCGCTGTGGAGGAATGAGTACAGTTCATAGAGTCAGCACTGTAAAGCACTCGTGTATACGGACATGACTCACCCTCAGTTAACGAGCATTTCAAAAGGCATTCAGCTAAAATGAGAAGTGTGGTGACTGGTGATTAAATTGTCTCTCTGCCGGCTTTGTGGTGGTCCGGCCGCACAATGGGCTGAGAGTTACATAAAGAGTTTGTAACTAATTATTCTTTTCCGCCCGCTAAAGTGCTGCTTCTGAAACCGGGGCCTAATCAGGAGCTGTTCTGCACTTTTCCACCCCAAACGCAACAAGATACGAGGCTGGCAAAATCGGTTCAGGTCTCCAAGCAGTGCGTCGCTGGTCTGGAACCAAAATGCGCCAATGACAGGATTATAACTTAAAGCAGCTTAAGTTATTTATGTGGCCACCAGAGGGGCTCAATATCCAAGTGGTTCATTATTCATGTGGATCGCGGTGTGTCCTGTGCGCCGTTAAGCGTGGTCCTTTACCTTTTTACAGCTTGGAAAAAGTCCTCTGATTTTGTGGTGGGTCACACATCTACTTGAGATATTCTCATCCAGCTAATGAAACGTCTTGGCACTGAAAAAATGGACAGTAATAATCTGGTCTGAGTTTATAATGCATGTTCGTCTTTTTTGTGTGTGTTTGGCTGTGTGTAGTGATGTTGTGCCAGGACCCGGGTTCTGTTGAACATGGACGCAGGGTGATGACGGGGACCCGGTTCACTGTGGGCTCCACAGTGCAGTATATATGTAATAAAGGTTACGCACTCACCGGCCCCGGGATCCTCACCTGCTACAACCGAGACACGGCCGAGCCCAAGTGGAGCGAGAGGCTGCCCAAGTGTGTCCGTAAGTCATGGAAAATGAATTACAAATAACTGCAATTTTTACAGTTGTTGTACTGAAATGTATGTATTTTATTTCTCCACAAGAGGGCACTGTTTGCTAACAGTGGTACTGAGTAACGTTACGCTACGCTAGGTTATTGTTACATGTTTTTTCAAAAAATACTTACAAATTATTCTCAAAGCGTTTACGAAACTGTCCTCTACATGTTGGCCTGTGTCACGCCTGTCTATGTGGGCTGGTAGTCTTTCTGAAGCGTTTTAGAACACTGCACACTGGCGACATCTGCTGGTCACACTTGTGACTGCCTCTAAAAAAACCTCCAAAAAACTACATAAACAATGACTTGAATGGTTGATTGAATGGATTTCAACTTGAATATTCTGATTTCTTAGATAAAACATTTAAACGACTATTAGGTCACTCTTACCTCCGCAACTTCTGGGTTAATTTAACAATTTTTCCAGCAACAATACACTAAAAATGTACTTACTGGAATAATCGAGAAAAAGCATGACCTGTTTAGTCATCCTGTTTATTCTAATCTTGTTGCCACCTAGTGGATTCTTTACGTACTGTACCAGGGAGAGCCGTTTCAAATAATTGTTGCGAACCAGATCGTTATGTAAAGGTTGTAATTAACCTGTGCTTTTACAGCTGAGAGGTTTGAGCCCTGCAGTAACCCCGGTGGTCCCTCCACTGCCATCCAGAGCAACGAGAAAGCCTTCTTCCAGGCGGGAGAGACTCTCAGTTTCATGTGCCACCCTGGATATGAGCTGCACGGCGAGTCGGCCATACGCTGCCTGCCCGGACACCCGTCCGAGTGGAGCTCGGCGCCCCCTGCATGCCGAGGTGGGACCCCCCCCCCCCCCCTGTGTGCTCCAATGCAGGAAATGTATACAGATGTTGTAGAAGGATCTCAGGAATTGACTGGGATTCTCTGAAATCCAACTGGGTGCACCTGATGGCTTTAACTCAGGTCCCAGTGGCTGTGGGATAGTGCCAGATGCAGAGGGCACTGCCCTAAGAGGGTGTTGGTTCAGCCCAGGCCGTTCCAATTTAGCCACGTGAGCAAAAATAATTCAGTTCAGCGCAGTGACGTCGTCTGGACAATTAATCAGGAGGTTGTACCGTTTAATGCTTCTCTACCAAGCTACCACTTCTGGGCTCTTAAGCTTCAGCTGCTCGGTTCAGTTATCAGTTAGGAGTTATCTTGGATTAAGGTGTCAAACATACTTACTCAGCTTTAATAAGCGTATTATGCGATTGTCTGGAACAGGTGGAAAAGTTGGAACGGTGATCAAGAGCTTTATCTGAGCGCCTAAATATTTAATCGTAAAAGTCTTTCGTTTTAAACCAAAGCGGGTCTGACCGATGATTCCCCGTTCTTTAAACGGATCTGCTGCTGAGACATTGTTTGCGGGAAATGAGGACGCTCAATCACAAAGCTTTTCTTAATCGTCTCCATTCTTTAATAAAGCACCCCGAGTCCTGACAGGCTTCCTAATCACTTTCATGCAAACAGTGATTTAGCTCATAAGTCTTTTTTTTTTTTTTTTTTGCTTCAGGTGTTTCAATTATGCTCTTATTCCTTTCCAGCCTCCCCGGGAGATTTGAATGAGCGCAGATTGGACGGTAAGGTTATCTCTCGTGCCGTGCCAAGACTCCTTTTTTTTTGTGAAGTATGTAGTAATTATTCATGATTTCCTGCATTGCCAGATGGCAGCCCTGTTAGTTTTTCACCAGGTATTTTAACGTATTTATCAGTAAACCAGTTTAGCAATAAAACCGCGTTACATGTTTTTAAATAAGATTTCACAGAAATTGACAAGCGTTTCATATCTAAATGCAACACAAATACAGGTTCGTTCGCATAAGGTCTCAAGAATTAAAATAAGAAATAAAAACCTGTCTGTATATACATCTTATTCACATCTGAACGACAGGAAACTAGCATGAGCAAACCTTGCTCAGAGCAGAAAAGAGAATCGCAGTAATTAAAGTAAAGTAAATAAAATTCGTGAAATACTACGTTCAATTTCTGGTGATGCTTTTTTTTTTTTTCTATAATTTTTTTTCACATTTGTAAGCGATATGTCAAGGACTTGAAACGAAAGACAATTCTCTTGTTTAGATTGCTCAGATTTTATACAATTTGTACGTTCATTTGCATATGATGTTTCACCGCAGGAGACTAGTGGTCCCTCCGGAGTTCAAGGGGGCAGTGCCAACAAAACGGTGCATTTAATTTTAAAAAATTGATATACAAAACCAGTCCATGAACGTATCCTGTTCTTGTGTTTTCTTCATTAAGTCCTCAGTGCTAAATTTGGCTCTGACGGTAGCAGCATTGCCATCGCAGTCCTGGTTTCTGCTGGAGCCATCTTACTGGTCATCCTGGTCCTTTACCTGTACTTCTCAAAGTGAGTATCCAATACGTCTATCTGCTTCATCATAGAGATTTTTGATAGATTTGCTTATAAATGATTCCTTGTTAGAGACTATAATGACGCGGCATACTTAATGTCTTAATATATTATATAATAGATTTGCCATCGTTCACATTTGCGCTCAGACATTAGCTGCAATGCAGTTGCAAAAAAAAGCTCATGTCTTAATTGGATTGGATTAACCGTGCAGTCGCGGCTGACTCTCGGTCACTTGATGAACTCGATCTCCTCACATTTCTGTCTTTCATCGATGTGATCCATGAAGGATTTCGGCAGGATGGTAGAGCCGTTTTCCCGTTGCTTTCTCCACCCCTCCCCATTTATCTGGGCTTGGGACAGCCAGTAGCTGTTTCCAGTTACACGCCTGGGGTGTTTGCATACACGAGTCAATGACAATTTAGAGGCACCAATTAACCAATTGGTCTGTGGGAGAAAACCGGAGTACCCGGAGTAAACCCAGGCAGACACAGGGAGGACATGCAGACTCCACACAGAAAGGACCCAGGCCGCTCCACCCTGGGATTTAACCCAGGACCTACTTGTTGTGAGGCAGCGGTGCCGCCCCACCGAGCCCCGGTGCCGCCCTCATATCTTAATACCTGGATCCAATCCGTCTGTCCACATCCAGGGTCCAGGGGAAGCGCCTGCACCTGCCCAGCTCGTCCTCACCTCCTTACAACAACATGACGGAGGAGGCAGCTTTCGACAGCCCCGTCTACCGGACCGGAGTAAGTATGGACGCCCTGAACCTGAGAGACGTGGACTCCCGAAACACCGCTGTCCTGTCCTGACCATTCAGTCTCACGTGCCCTGTTATTACATCATCTGCAGACTCTGCTGGTCATCCTTCATACCGGCGTCATCCCTGACCGTGGTGGCATCACGTTAGGACGGCTTCTTGTATAATTAACGATCCGTTTTGTCATGTATATTTAGTTATGTAACGATGATAAGGTTCGCTCTCGTTTCCAACGACAATATTTTGCTACAGTGTTACCCCACCGTTAGATTAGATATACCGTTGTTTTAGCCGTGTTATATGGCCGTGTCTTACGTCATAAAATACAGGTATTTTGTATGTAGCATTACAAAAACTAAAACAGTCTCTATAGGCGAAGGGGGCAATTGTTTTGCACTTAAGCAACGGCATCATCTGGCTTCCCAAAGAAACTTGATCAGGAATGGTCTTTTTGGAAGGATATCGGAAAATAAATTTTCAGAAGGGGAACAGGGTGAAAAATATGGAGGACTGGATGGAATATCAGTGGAAAAATGTGTGACATCATGGTCATTATAAAACAGCTAAAACAACTTATCTAGTGGTGGCCTAAACCCAGTCAGCTTCTGGTGTAATGCTACAACTAGGTGCACGGTGCATTGTGGGAATGTGCACACAATACTCCTTGAAGTAAGGCTCTGTAATCAGATCTGGGTTTAGTTTCACTGGCAGTGCTCAGAAGCAAATACAGCACGTGTATCAGGTTCATGTCTATCCAGATTCATTATGTTATCATTATCCTGATCCTGTCATTAAGTGCCGGGTATCCAGTTCCCATCATTGTTCACTTGAGCTTTAGTTTCATTGTCATTCAGTCTGAACCCTGATTAAACTGTAGTGTCTATTAACTGCTTTGTGTTATTACTATTGTGCATGCAATGGCGTCACTATCAGGGACGTCACCAGAAGGTTGTGAGTACCGTACTGGATAATATCAACCGTAGACGACTATGGATGGCAGCACCATCCCCGTGAATTAACGACATGCTAACGATTTGTTTTATTTGGAGCTTAAATTCAACAATTTTACGTTCGTGGCGCCCTCTGCTGCCTATAAGGCAAGTTGCAGTGGGAAAAAATGCATCTGCTGCACTTTGTACCTTCAAGATGGGGAAAGTCAGTGAGACTTAACGGTTAATTGGTGGAGTAAGTACTAAAAGTGGGTGGTGCAGCAGGACTTTAGGTAGGAAATTTAACCGAAGATAATGCATTGAGTTTCACATACAGTCAGTGGATGTAAGACTCCTGGAGGTATTGGGACTGGAACTTGCAACCTTAGGGTCACCTCTCAGCAGCAGAAATGGCTGATGGCTGATTTCTGAATCCTTACTTTGTTCCATGAGCTGTCAAAACGTCTGGGGTTTTTATGCCGTTTCCATCTCTCCACGTCTCCATGCTCGTGTAATGGATGCCATTGCCTGTACTGTTTCTCTCCCCCTCATAGCTCCCTTCCCATAAGCCCCGACTGGCCTTCCATGATAACTGACAGCTGTGTCTGCATCATCAGAAGAGCAATGAGGTGAGGTATTCTGATGGAGGAACACTAGCATGAGCGTCCGGAGCATGCCCTGTTTGATTGCAAGATATTACCATGTCCTGCTTTCGGTCTGTCGTTTCCTGTGCATAACGTGCAACAGGATTATGTAGGAGTAAACGTTAAAGGACAACACGTACAGCACTATAACCATACATCACATCGTCTTCATCCTTATATAGTTTGTTACCTGCACGTTTTGTTCATGATCATGTTGGAGTACTGGAACTGGTTCTGGTGCTGTGCTGTAACGAGTGGCTATTTGATTGCCTTTCTAGCTGCTGACATACTCGTTACCATCAACCATGCCAAGTCCTTAATCACCTTTCCTTCCCATTCTGTGGCTTGGTTTAAATTTTAGCAGGTTGTCTCGAGCACATGTACATTATCATTGAGTTACTGAAGTGAGATTGGCTAATTAGACATTTGCGTTGACATGCATTTAAACAGGTCTACCAATTAAAGTGTGTGGTAAATGTACATCCAAAAATGTCAGTTGCTTGGCAACCACAGATGGATGAATGGAAGGATGGATGGATGGATGGATGGATGAAGTACTTCTTCTATTTCTCTATCTGTCTGTGACAGACAGAGAGAACAAGGATCTTAACTTGAACAGGAGATCTGTATGTTTTGAGCAGCATGGTGAGGCCAGGCTGGGGCCAGTGTGTGAGTTGGAGGTGGGGGGGAGGGCATTTTGGGCAATAAGAGGACTATCTAATTAACTCACTCAACTCTCAACTCTTCAATTAGGGACACTGTAGGGAATTCAGACTGTGGAGTTTCTCGAGTCAGCAATCGTGTCAAAATAGTGGATCTAATGCAGAAGGTAGATTGTTTTTAGTATGTGCACTGACAATTCATTCGCTGCTCCTTAATGCATATCTGCCCTTGCAGGAGACCAGACCAGCCCAGTATGAGGTGTCCTTGTAGAGACTGTTCTCCACTCCAGCGTTCTCCACATCTTGACCTCTCTTCCCCTTTTCCTCTTCCGGCACTCCCTCTTTCCGCTGAGCTTTTTGTACAGTATTTTTCTCCGGGGCAACGCTGGAAAGATGGTGACCAATATGTTATTTTTGTAGTGCTTGAACAAAAATGACCCATCTTTTCTCCGTGAGCTATGAATATGTGAGTATGAAGTGAAGGACTCTAACTTTTTGGGGGTTCTATAAATTGGGGGGGAAGTGGGGACCACGTGCTTTTAGTCCAAACCAATCAGGTTTCCGCATGGTGGCACCACCTTGGCTCTCATGGACATCTTAATTGTGTTCCCACCTGCGTCTTTGTGTGTTTGATTACTACAAGAGGTCCATAAAACATCCGAGCCAAGTCTGTATGTGCAAAATGAGACATGCTTTGGACTGAATGAATAAACGAAGGAATGACTGAACAATTTGAATGTTAACATGCCTGTGTTAATAATGCAATCACTCCGCATTAAGCATTTGCACTGTTTCAATGCCATTTCAAACACTTTGTAAATAAACTGATTAATCCAATACAAACGGCGTCCTCTTTTCAAATATTTAGTGGGATTTAATGTGGATCCAAGAACTGGACTTCGACTCATCTTATGCAATAGACTGGGATGGATTGGATTAACCGTACAGTCGCCCCCGACTTCACTTGATGGATCGTCGATCTCCACACATTTCTGTCTTTCATCGATGTGATCCATAAAGTATTTCGGCAGGACAGTGCTTTCTCCACCCCTCCCCATTTATCCGGGCTTGGGACCGGCGTGCAGCTGTTTCCAGTTACACGGCTGGGGTGTT
>JAUZST010009321.1:0-13048 GCA_034779995.1 Parotocinclus haroldoi
TGAGTGTTGTAAGAAGAAGGGGGGATGCCACACAGTGGTAAAAATGGCCTTGTCCCAACTTTTTTGGGATTTGTTGATGCCATGAAATTTGGAAACAACATATTTTTCCCTTAAAATGATACAATCTTTCAGTTTAAACTTTTGATCTGTGATTTCTGTTCTATTCTGAATAAAATATTAGATGTTGGCACCTCCACATCATTGCATTCAGTTTTTATTCACAATTTCCCAACTTTTTTGGAATCCGGTTTGTACAATGGTGTATTGTCTCAAAGCAGCTTTACAATATTACATTATTTAAATGCCAATCCCAAATTGAGCAAACCTATAGTGACAGTGACAAGGAAAACTTCCTAAATGTTGTAAGGAAAAAACCTCGGGACCAAGATTCAAAAAGCGACCAATCCTCCTTGGGTGGTTTAAATGTTGTGTTAGAACTAAGTTTGTAGTAATAGTAATGCTATGTAAATAAATAACAGAAAAATGACATTACCTCTCCTCCATGAATCTTTAGAGCTGGCACAAACCATCAGACTGCCAGATAAGGAAGAGGGATTTGTCACTCCTTGTACTGCTCCACAGTCCAGTGGTCATGCTTTACACCCCACCTTCTCACATTTGGCATTGTGCTTGATGAATTAAGGCTCATATGCAGTTGGTAGGCCATGAACCCATGAACCCATGCCATGAACTTCCTGGTACTCAGGTTGTGTGTTAATGTTAATGCTAGAGGAGGTTTGGAACGCTACAATCATCAGAGTGTTGGGGACTTTTAAAAGGTTTTTACCCAGGGACTCCTGGGTAATTTGTTGAGATCATAAATGTTTCCACTGCTCAATATAGAACTCATAGCTGATTGTGGAATATTTATGATGGAAGATGGTTCATGAACTAACTCATTGCAAATTACAGTGCCACGTTCAAATTAGGTGAGCTCTTTACCATGGCCCATGCTTTTGCAAACATTTTTAAAGGCAGACTGCATGGCTAGGTGCTTGATTTTATACACTTGTGGCAATGGGACTGAATCAAACAGCTAAATTCAATGATTAAGTGGTGTGTCTCAATACTTTTGTCCATATAGTGTATTTCCTTATGAAGTGCAACAGAAGATATAATCCAACCTTTAAACCCTTCTCTCTTAGCAGTCAGGTGAGAAATACTTTCCCTTCCTGTCAATCTACTACCTGGTGTGGCTTCAAAGTTCAGATCACTACTTCACTGAGTAACCACAAAGAATGTACTTGCTCAAAACCATGCCTAGCTCTACATCTTGGATCAGCATGTATTTAGGCTGAGAGCTTAGGAGAAGACTTGAAAGGTTTGTAATACTATTGCATTGTAACTAGCCAGCACTATGTAAATTTTGTTAAATAGGTTATAGATATGTATATTAATTACTATTGCATGTTCTGCTTATTACAGCATTATTGCATGAATACCAAATTAATTTATAAACAGCAGTTCTATATATTGAGGTGTGTAAAATGTAAACTGTGGTATTTTAGCACATACTAGATGTTTAGAAGTTTAGACTATACCTGCAGCCTACATTTCTGGATGCATAAATATATTCCAGGGTTGATTTTGTTGACCTCTATTATTTTTAGCTATGACACAGTGCCAAATATTTTATTGTGCTTCATATAGTCAAGCAATGAAGTATCAAATTAGTGTTAGACAAAAATATTAAGTCATTCATTCACCCTTTCATTCCTGCTTAATAAAAATCCAGAGTTGTGTGGAAAACGTTTAATATTTGTAATTCTAAACGTTTCTATGGTTAAGGCCTAGTTGCAGTTTGTGTGAAGTTTAATAATTAAGCTCATCATGTGATGAGTTTAATATGGTATAAAAATGGGCATCTGAATAAGAGAGATAAGGGCTATTAAGAATATTTAGTAAAGAATACCAGTAACCATGACAAAATGCATCTAAAGAGGTTAGTACAAGACATGATATCAGTACTAAACGGATTTTACAAACATACATGTTCAGCAACAGTGAAGATCAACTGAGACGAGTCCAAATAAATAGGGTATTTTTTAAAAGAAGAATTTTGCTATGCTTTCACAGATGGCGGAGCAGGATGATCTATCTGAGTATGAGCAGGGACGCATTCGGGAGCTGCAGGAGCAGCGCATGGCCGTGCAGAAAAAGACCTACACCAAATGGATGAACAGTGTATTCTACAAAAATGGGGTAGGAACTCATCTCAAAAAGGAAACCAGCTCAGCTTCTCATAACATTCATTTTCTAAGTCACCATTTATCGTAGCATAACAACAGATCTCTGTAACTATGTTGTGACTTCAAAGTTTCACACTATGGTAATCATGTCATAAAGGTGAGACAATCAGCATTGTCATTTATTACTAGCACTCTGCTTTTACTGCCAAAATGTGACATGGTATACATTAAATGTTCACTAGAATCCATCCAAAATGCATGTGGAGTTGCATCGATAGATTTAAATGTTGCTCTAAATCCCATATTTGGATCCCAAATCAGAAAATGCTGATACAGTATGAAAATGCAATAAAAATGCATTGCTCCTTACATTTACTTGGACTGTTATTTTATTGTAGACAGTATGAACCCATAATATGTAATGTCTTTTTTTCAGGTCAACTTCATTTCATTTGTTAAAAAACATTCATGCCTGCATTTCAGGTCTGCAATGCATTCCATAAAAGTTGGGACGTGTAGATAATCTAAATAATGATGTGATTTCAAACACATATCAATAGGTTATTGTAATTATGATTTGTTACAAAAGCCACTGAGGCTGAGTTTTTGAGGAGCAAAGATGGCCAGAGTATTTCTGGATTTGTTGATCTTTGTTGATCTTTCTCAACTAATACATGAGATACATTATTGAAATGTTTAAAAACAATGCTGCTCAAAGAATTGAAGAGATTTGCATCTACAGTGTAAAATAACATTACATTACATTATGTAATAATAAAATAATATCCTCAGTTTAAAAACATCTTTTAAGTTCAGATTCAGATTCAGATTCAGAAACAAAATGCTTTACTGCTTTACTGTCCCAACTTTTTTGGAACGAGTTGCAGGACTGCAATACAGGAATGCATGCAAACCACATACTTTCTTTATCATTACTGTGGTATAATGACCAGGTAAACCCCACCGTAATCATATGACTACTGTTTTCATTTTACAGCTACATAATGATTTCAGTGTATGGTCTTGTGTTAAAAGCCCTCACGCCCTCTCATAATGACCATAAGTCATGATATTATAACTGAGAAACATCGCAGTAAATTCCAACATTTATGTGTTCATGTCATAAAAATATGAACTAGGTTTTTACAGGTTTCCAAGTGCATTTTACATTTACAGCATCAAACAGTTATGTTAACAACAGTTAACAATATTTAGCTTTTGGACCCTGAAAATTAAACTAACCTGTCTTTTTCCACCCTCATTAATGGAGAAAAATGATACACATTAGAGCTTGTCAATAATCCCTGCAGATCTAATGTGGCAAAAGTCTTTTTCTGGATTAAAAGCCATGCACTATATTAGGTGAAAACCAAATACAACACAACAGAAAACCTACTCTGAGGGATTATGTTATAGGAGGGTTGTTCGGGAAGCTAATGACCTTGAGTGGCCAAGTCAGAGCCCTGACCTAAATCAGAGAGCAAATCCCTGGATGCAGAGAGCAGTCTATCAAGTTCAAACAATTCTTCAAAGAATAAAAAAAAAAATCACCTAATGGGTTTTCAGACAGGTATGATCATTTTCTATAGCCACTGTATTACCAAAATAAAGAAACCATGCAATACATATCTATTATATGTATAAGTATAATACCACAAATTACAGATGATGTTTCACCATCAGTGTCAATGATTAATATACTTAGTATTTCAAATGAAGATTAATTGTATTCTGTATCATACACCTAAAAGAAGATTCTCTAAAGCTAGAGGATAACAGGGTGAACAACCTTTGAACTCATTGGTGGCACTTTAGTGAGGAAGAAAATAAAACAAGGAGGACAGGATGTAACTCGTAACTCAAGGTCTTGAATGAACATTTCAGTAACGTCAAAACCAGGAAGGAAGGAGACAGCATGGTGTGTCACCACTTCATGTGAAACCCTCATTGTCAAAACAATACTTTTATTAGAGTGTAAAGTGAGCCAATCCACTGAGCATTTGACTCAAAAACTATAATATGGTTATAAATCATAACTGTTTCTAACTACAATCAGCAGTGACGTTTTTATATGCTTCTTGTTATAGATGAGGAAAGTATTAATATCCCTGTGCTGACATGTATATTAAATACTTCCCTTTCCTTTTTTTGGTTTCATATTGTTGGTTCAACAATTCTTCCTTTTACGTAACACTTGTACCCAGTAAAGTAAGGAAGCACCTGTGCCTGGGCATAGTGTACAACTAAAAATAAAATTTATGTTATGCACTTTATTCATACTTCACCATAAATATACAGAGAGCAATATATATTTTTTCCATCGCTGTAAAATATGAAATGCACACTCCACAGAGGCCTGGGAGGTTTCACATTTGATTAGCATCACTAGATTCCCATAGTGCATACATTAGCGAGTGGCTGAGTGTAGCCAGCACACAGGGAGGATTGTGAGTCATGAGAGACTGGAAATGGCCAAACATATTATTTAGACCTTACAAGCTTCTGCTGGCACAGAGTCTCTGAGGAGAATAGGCAATCTGTGCTCAAGTTATGGGAATAAAAACACCCCCTAATTACCTAATAAAACCAAGGACCACGAATGATTGTGTCACAATAAATAAATAGTCCCAGACCTGTACAGTGACATAATCTTAGGAACTGTGTTTTCATACTGAAAGGACAATGTTCACATGGCTATTTATAACAGCAGAAAATGCTGTATAATATTAGAGCTTAGATAAAATTACATTATGTTCCTCTAAAATCATTACTAAAAATATCTGGAATATTCCAGGCCTATGATGTCACTGTGACTGTATCAAGCAAAGGTGGAATTTAATGCCAAAGAATAGCGTGGTGTTGAAACTAGAGGGTGGGCCTAGGACATGTAGTAGTTACCATGAAAAACATGATGGATGTGTTTTGGTGATTTATATTTTCTGGTTGTATTCTAATAGTGAGACTGGCAAATAATTATACTGTATACTATTATAATGGGAGGGCAGCAAAGCAAATGAATGCTGAATGTTACACTGTTACACTGTTACACTGTAATGAATGTTACACTGTAAAAATGAAAGATACAATACATGTGACTAGAAGTACTAGTGTAAATTTTCTAACTCAGTTATTTTCATACTCAGGAAAAGGTTGTTCTAGAAGATGTGTATACAGAGCTGAAAACTGGGATACACTTGGTGAGACTTCTGGAACTCATCTCCAGGGAAAAACTTCCCAACCCCAGCCGACGTACTCTCCGAGTACACTGCTTGGAGAACAACAGCATTGCCATAAACTTCCTCAAAACCAAGGTGCAACTGACAAAATCAAATTATGACAAGGATGATAAAATCCATGATACAGAAAAATGAAACAAATGAATATGCACACCAGCTACACCCTCCAACCACTTTTTAGGTACACCTCCATCTTTCTAGCCATTTTATTAGTTCCACTTGCCAAACAGAAACATTCTGTAGTTCTACAATTACAGACCACAATTGTAGTCCATCTGTTTCTCTACATATTTTGTTACTCTGTTCTTTAATGGTCAGGATCCTCACAAGACCAGCACAGATCAGGTACTATTTGGCTGGTGAATCATTCTCAGCACTGCAGTGACACTGATGTTGTGGTGGTTTGTTGCTCTTGTCTACAGTTGACTAGCCATTAGCATCTAGTAGTCTGTGTCCATGACGGATTAGAGGATGAATATTGCTGACTTTACATCTATAAGGTGGAACAATAGTAGAATTTGAAAACTCCAGCATTATTGATGTGTTTGATCCACTCATGCCAGCTCAACACAGTATCAAAATATGTAGAGAAACAGATGGAATAGAGTCTGTAACTGTAGAACTACAAAGTGCATCCATATGGTAAGTGTAATGGATAAAATCGACAATGAGTGTAGAAACAAGGAGGCGCACCTAAAAGTGATCATTAAGTGAATATAAGATAACCAAACATTCAATCCTAGCATGACAATCTTTCTTGAGAACATACAGGATAGAATTATGCTGAAATAGTTCACTTTCCAGATCCGCGTAGATCTGATTGGTCCTGAGAATGTTGTGGATGGTGACAGAACTCTGATCCTGGGTCTCATCTGGATCATTATTCTCCGTTTCCAGATCGGCGCAATTAATCTTGATGAGGTACTGCCCAAGCCATTTTACAATATTTGTAGTGGGGTGCTGCTGAATTGGTTCAGCTGTAGATACAGACTACAGTGTGCTTTCCATGTAGGTCAATGATGATGGCAGCTTAGCACAACGTTCAGCCAAAGAGGCTCTTTTAATCTGGTGCCAAAGAAAGACTGCTGGCTATAACAATGTGGATGTTCAGGACTTCTCACGCAGCTGGAGGGATGGACTGGCCTTCAATGCCCTTATCCATGCTCACCGGTAATTTATCATTAACTGAACTTCTGTGCACTTACTTTATTGAGATTCACTGAAATAGTTTTTTTTTACAGCCATTTGCTTGTTCCTTGTAAAATCTAAATGTCATTTTCTATAGTTTTTCAACACTGATATAACAACACACATATTTAACTGTTCCTAAGGACAACTTTATATTACTTTTACATGCTTTCTCCTGTTACTGTTTACTCTGTTAAGTGACATGACTGTGTTTTCGGCACATAATTAGCAAATACTTAAAATGTGACCAGTGAGCATTGTAATGATTTACCAAAAATGTTATTTTTACACTAAACAAAAAAAGGATAGTGAGTTGAGATTGTCCTTCACAGTCAAAGTTTTTTTTTCCATGTAACAATTTTATTTGTTAAAAAACATCTTGCATCTGAGGCAAAAGAAGTTGGAATGGGGACAATGATTAAAAAAATTTAAATGTTATTTCAAACAGGTGAATATAACCATGATTTGGTACAAAAGCAGCAGCCAAAAAAGGCTGTCTTTGTGGGCAGATGATCTCCATTAGACAGCAAATATGTGAGAGAAATATTGAAAACAATTTTCCTCAAAGAACGACTGTTAGGGATTTCCATATATCAGTCCTAATTTTTTCTGATTTGACTTGTTTTACATGGTCTTGTTGCTAAATGCATGGACTCTTCATGGTCCTTTTTGTCTTGCAGAACACACGACGTCCCTTTAAAAATAAAAAAAAGAACTGAAATATTGATTTATCTGACAACAATCCATCCATCTCAGAGGCCTCTGTGGCCAGAGAAGTATAAAAAGGGATGCTATGTTCACTAGAACAAAGACAAAAAGTACCATGCAAAGTGCCATCTCAAATTTTTGGGGGGTTGTACAACATGTGACTAGTGGTATGTTTCATAATTTTCTAAAGTGGGAATATGTTGGGGTAACAGAACAGAATTAAAACTGTACTACTGAAAGCATAAAAATAAAATAAAAATACAATATTATGGATTTATTATTTTAAATATATTTAACGTATAGATGGGATATGAAGGGACACAACAAGGCAAAAGAATATTTCTAATCGTTATATTAATTTTAAAGTATAATGTTAGATTGTTAGTTAATGTTAGATATTAATGATCAGTACACGTAATGTCCTGGGGGCAGAAATGGCACCCATTCGATGGAATGGCTTGCTAATGCTTTGGTGAAATTTCCTTTACAGGCCAGATCTGTTTTTTTATAATCGGCTTGATCCAAATGACCCAAGGAGGAACTTGGGACATGCCTTTAACCTTGCTGAGAGGGAATTTGGCATCATGCAGCTACTGGATGTTGAGGACATAATGGTGCCACATCCTGATGAGAGGTCCATCATGACTTACGTCTCACTCTACTATCACTACTTCTCTAAAATGAAGCAAGGCCAAACCATCCAGAAGAGGATAGCAAAGGTCAGTCAGGACAGTAAATGCTTTTATATTCCTTCAAATGACCTTAATTAATGTTTAACACTTGTACTTTAAACAGCAGTCATAGTGCCAAAATAAAGGTATTTTATCTGTGCTTGCTTTTCAACTACATTTACAAGTAGGTCATAATAAAACTAGTGACAGAAATGCAAGCTGGTCTTTGGCATGTTTATTAAGGCCACATTATTTGGCTAGTAGAGACAGCACATTGAGTGTAAGTGTACCTCCTAACAGCCACAGCCAGAGGTCTACACAATGAGATTTCCTTATGCTCGAATCAGCTCTGTTCTCAATTCATTCTTCTATTAATCCTGGATGAGGGCTGCACATAGGGAAACTGCAGATTACAGGATTTCTCAGTAGGGTACAGGGAGGAGCACTGGCCCTAATCAGATTAGCATGAGCTGAGCCCTGGTAATACAGGCAACTAAGCGAGTTAGACCGTCCCACAGCACAGACATAAAGATGCCCTAGCAGCTTTTGCTATATTTCAACAACATGACAGAATAGGTCCCACAAGCTTTTGTCAACAGATTGTTAAAGGGAACCTGGTGGATTTGAGTTCAGAGGGCATCAGAATCCATTACAACGTTGACAAGGGACCGACTGAACGGCACGGTGGTGAAAAGTGTCCTGTTTTGCCCATGCAGGAATAGGATGACACTATCACTCTCCATCACATGCTGTATGCGCGAATGGAAGAGTCCACTGGCTGTCAGAGAGGCATGTCAAACAACAACGGGCATGTCAGATTGAAACTGGTGCCTGGACAGCTTAGAGATGTAGTGAGAAGTTAGTTTGCATGTTTGTTTTCAGCTGTGCCCTGCCAGGTCATATGGTGGATAATGTCTCTCAGTGGCAGTTTCAGTAATCAGTGGCTCAGATGGCATACTAGGAGAGAGGCCATTATTATACCACAAAGGAGTGGGTCAGCACTGGGTAAGGTGTGTATAAGTAGCTAGTAGCTATAGTGCTGTGTAAATGTGATTAAAGGCTGCTACACTGACCATTTCAAATACTTTTACCCCGAGGCTTTCTTAGACTACTTGTTTTACTGGGGCACACAGATGCCACTTGGCTGTAGGGAAACAACTGTGCATAAAAAGCCTGTTGAGCACTAAACAGATTAACTGAAAGTGGTTGCATTACTTTGCTGTGAGGATTAAAAAACATTTTTTTTACTAATGGCATTCATTTGTGTGTGCTAACTGATATCTTTATTAGTTCAATGAATGTCTTTGCATTAGTGGTCTGATATGTACTTTTATTAGGCTATATGGTTATAAGTGACAAAACCTGTGGCTCAGGAAAATGCGTACTGTAAAATTTTACATTAAAAATGGTAAATCTAAAGTTGAACCTGTAGTACTCGGGTCTGGTCTTGATCCCCAAACAAGCAGCCTCATTCTGAGAGAACTTTTCTCTAATTGTCAAACTTCAAATGTCACTGTAGTCTATGTACTATTATGGTTCAACTAGTGTTTTAGTCCACTAGACCACTAAAGCCAAGTCTGATCCATCATACAAGAATATAAAAAAGAAAATGGAACAAATTTAATTAGTTTAAAAATTAACAGTTTACACTTATACTATGAAATTTTATAGTAGAGCAAGTGGCCAAATTACTATCAAAAAGTAATAAGAGCAGAACATATTTTATGGTCAAAATGTGAAAGTCGACATTTAAATATCAAACAATTCACCGTATTACTATGAAATGTCATTTTCTTCCTGGTTATATGAGCTACCTTGCCAGCAGTGTGGTTAACTTTCTTTTAAATATTTGTGGCTGTATATTACTCCATGTAAAAACTGGCGCTAGCTTTTGGAAAGATAATGGTGCAGTAAGGGAAGTTTAGTACCTGTAGTGACTTTCACCAAGGCCACAGCCCTAGAGTTAGATATAGATTTATGTTTTCTCACTTTTTACACAGCAATGGCAGTACATAAGATAACTGTTTATTGGCTAAATTAGGTCTTTATATAACTTAGCAGCCGCCCTTATGCAGAGGAACTTACAACTACATACAATACAATTGTATAATCCATGGGCCTTGCAAGGACTCAACGTTGACAGTTTGGCAGATATGAGATTTGAGGCCTGGCCCTTCTGGTCCTTAGTACCATAACTGCTACTACGCTACTACAGTCCCCCATTAGCTGATGAACTCACATTCTAAATGAGAAAGAATGCTGTACTCTGCAGTTTTGTGAGACACTGTAGATCTGCAGAATGGTATTAAATTTTGGTATTAATACTATTAAAATATATTAGTGTAAATGAATATTTTGTACAGGTCCCATCTGACCATTGTAACTTATTGTTAATCAATAACATTGATCCAATACTTTGCACTTGGTGGTATATTTAGCAGATGATTTATGCTCTCAGCAGTTTGATGTGAGTTTGTTTTGTTTTTACAGGGAGCACTACCATAACCCTCACTCCCTAACCCTCCTTTTCATTAAGGGACTGGCAATAGTCGTATCATATGAGTCCAACAACAAATAAAACTCAGGCACCTGGGCAAAGATTAGAGTTTACTGCCATCTTTTCTTTTCTAAAAAAAGCTTTCAACCAGAGTGAGTTCGGCTTCTCAGGTTAGACAATAAGAGCTGGCTCACTTAGGCAATACTGTGTATTTTGCCTGATGGAGTTAAGATCAAGGTTCTGTGCAAGCCAGATAAATTCTCAATAAATGCTGGCAAACCAACTCTCTATGGACTCTCTTTAAGAACATAAGGACAGAAAGTTGATGAACTGACTTGTTAGAAGCAGAAACCTATAAATGTGTCATACTGAGCTATGTAGGCTGCACATGCAGTTGTGCTCATAAGTTTATATACCCTGGCAGAATTTTTTATTTTTTCTTCTTGGCAAAAGGATTCCAGTTCCAGTAAATTTTTGGGCAGTCTTGCATGAACTGCATGTTTGAGATCTCCCCAAACTGGCCACTCCACAACCTTCATTTTTTCTGCTGTAGCCAATGACAGGTCGTCTTGGCCTTGTGTTTTGGATCATTGTCATGTTGGAACATCCAAGTGTATCCCATGCGCAGCTTCCGGGCTGATGAGTGCAAATTTTCCTCCAGTATTTTATGATAAAATGCTGCATTCATATTGCCATAAATTTTGACCAAGTTTCCTGTGCCTGTATAGCTCACGCATCCCCAAAACATCATCGACCTTAGGCCTTGTTGACTCCTCTCCAAATGTAGTGTTTATGGTTGTGGCCAGAAAGTTCATTTTTGGTCTCATCACTCACATCACCTCACCTCAAATGTCGAGGTTTGTCTCTGTGCTGTCTGGCATATTGTAAGTGGGCTGCTTTGTGCCATTGGCGTAGTAATGGCTTTTTTTGGACTCGATCATGCAAACCATTTTTCTTCAAGTACCTCTTTATTGTGCATCTTGAAACAACTAAACCTTTTCAGTAAGTCCTGTATGTCAGCTGACATTATTTATGGGTTTTTCTTTGCTTTCTGAAAAATTTTCCTGGTAGCTGTTGCTGAAATTTTTGTTGGTCTACCTGATCTTTTCTTGGTTTCAACAGAATCCCTAATGTTCCACTTCTTAATTAGAGTTTGAATTATCTTTCTTAATTCCTTGGATATCTTCTCATATCTTTTTCCTGTTTAACTATCTTCTCCCGCACATCCTTTGATAATTCTTGTCCCCATGGCTCGTAATCCAACAACATTACTAACTTTTTATACAAACACTAATTACAAGCAAATAGATCACAAGTGAGGATGGTTACTTTTAGTAGCCATTTAAACCTGCATGTGTCAATTTGTGTGTATGTTATAATGACAAAACTTTTAGTGTATGTAAACTTTTGATCAGGATGGTTTGGGTAGTTTCTGTAGTCATTGTGATTTAAAAAGGGCAAACACAATTGTTTGCTAATAAATAGCTTCACCAAACCAGTAACCATGAATAAAAGAACAGTTTTTGTGTTATCATTCATATTCTCTGAAAAGCAGCCAAAAATACTGCAAACTTACAAACTGCCAGGGTAAGTAAGAGCACAACTGTATATGTTCTGAATTACAGTTACTGTCACCACTGTGTGCTTGTGCCTGACACAGAATCGGTTATATGAGACTGATCGACCATAACCAAGTTCATCATAGGCGATAGTTAAGTCTGTACTGTTAACTCATGTTGGTTCCATTGTTACCAATGTTCTCTCTGCTTCCAGATTGTAGACCTCCTGAAAGAGCTGGATGATATGAAATGCCAGTATGAACACATGGTATCAGACCTACTGCATTGGATCAAATCCAAGATAGTTGTTTTGAATGATCGCTCCTTCCCAAACTCCCTGCCAGGGATGAAGCAGCTGGTGACTGCCTTCAAGACATATCGCACTGTTGAGAAGCCACCTAAGTATCAGGAACGAGGTTCTATTGAAGCCCACCTTTTCAGCCTGCGTACAAAACTCAGAGCCAACAACCAGCGTGACTACATCCCTCCAGAGGGCAAGATGTTAGGAGACATTGAGAGATGTTGGACGCTGCTGGAGAGGGCGGAGCATGAGCGGGAACGAGACCTGCAAAGTGCCCTGTTGAGGCTGGAACACCTTGAGCAGTTGGCACAGAAGTTTAGACGTAAAGCAGCACTTAGGGAAAGTTATCTAGAGGATACATTACATCTTATTCAGAAAGATGATCTGAGACGGCTGCAGAGTTTGGAAAATTCTCGTGCTGCAGCTCAGAGGATGGAGGCTCTAAGCACGGATGTGTTGGCTCATGAGCCCCGGTTTCAAGCCGTCAGTGAGATGGCAGCTGTCATCGAGAGAGAGGATTACCATGACAAGAAACAGGTTGTAGGCAGGTGTGTGGATCAGTTTCAGGGACACACATAAAACCAAATGTCTGGAATAAATAGCTGTTAGATACATACACTAATTGACTAAAAAAATAACTCACCAAGAAGGGCTTGTTGGAAAGGAATGAAACTTTGTGTTATGGTTTTATTATATATA
>JAUZST010009322.1:0-13048 GCA_034779995.1 Parotocinclus haroldoi
ACACACACACACACACACACACACACACACACACAGAGAGAGAGAGAGAGAGAGAGAGAGAGAGAGAGAGAGAGAGATAGTCTCTGGGATTTGAAACCTAATCAATGTTGCCTTTATGATGACATTCTTTAAGTTAATATGTGAAATATAATATATAAAATTCTTGAAAATATATATTATTATTATCATTATTATTAAATTTATATATGCATTTGTATTTATATTATTAGTACCAGAAGAAGCAGTAATTGTTTTATAATAATAACAATAATAAAAATGTATACCCAATATATAATTTAATATACATAGAAATACATAAACTTATGTGTGATGCTAATTTTTATTATTATTATATAAGTTATAGTCGTAATACTATTTATTCTTGTTATTATTATCATCAACATCATCATTATTATTGAGAAGAAGGACAGTCATGCTCTTCTAGCGCTTGACCACAGTCATACATTAATATCTTCAGTTAAATTCAGTGGGAACATGGGGGGCATGTGGTTTCATCCATGTAAATTAGGACAGACAGGTTGGTGTATCTTTTCGCTCATTTGAAGACAAGAGCACCAAGGTTCCTCACATTCAGAAGATAGACCTGTGACCTTCTACATGCTTAGGATGAATAATTGTAGGCAGAAGTTGTTTGGTGCTTTAGGATTGGAATGAACTGGAGAGGAGTCGCTGCTTCATTATCACTCGATCCTCACTTCTTTTATCAGTAAATATTTTAAGTGTTCCAAATAAATCCTCAAATGACCTGCTGAGACATTCCTGAGAAGTTCAGCTACTAGTGTCTTCCTCAGACCTTCCGTTTCTTTTTCTTACATCAGTTTCCGTTATCAGCTCACCCTTATCTTACTCTCACCTACAAGCTTCACCCAAATGGCTTTACCCCTAAGACCTCCCTAAGACCTCCATCCATCTATGTCAGAGTCTTAGGCTTCGCTGCATTTAATCATGAATAATCATAGTTTTACACAAACAAGGAGAAAAAAAAGACTTCCAACAGAGGAGACTGATGGAAAAACATCAGAATGCTCTTCAAAGTTCACTAGACTTCAGCTCTGGAGACGTTTACCATCATGGAAAGCCAATGACTGCAAATTCCTGAGAAACAAATGTAATGTAAATTTAGCTAACGTAACCACAGCTTCAGGTCTCTAAGTGAATGCAGAAGTTCTGTTCTAGTCAGTATACTCAACAGCAGGAACATTTGGGCTGCAGGAACAGAACAGTCCTAGCTTTCATGAGCGTAGGTCACTTGGTTAGAAACACGGCATCCAGTTGTTCAGATGCTCTTTTAACGGCATGCTCTTTGTCACTATTCCTCACATAGTGCCGTCACAAAAAAAGCTGGTTTTACAGCCTTCATTAACTAATCTCGCCCAGTTCACACTGCAGGGTTTGTTGACTCAGCACAATAGCTTCCATCAGCTCAGCAATCCCAGTTAGAAACTTCCTGATCTATCAACAACAATTTAGCCAATTTAGCTCACGTGGTTAGCGTTAGCAAAAAAGCTGGCACTAAAGCCTTCATTAGTTCAGCTCGGACATTTAATCCCACTGCCTTTGCTGACTCAGGACAATAGCTTCAATCATTCATTATACTGTAGAGTTGTATTCTGCATTAACACAAGGAATTAAGTATGTAGAAATTCCACATGATGGGTTTTTAATCAGAAAAGAGGATTGCAGTAAACGAAGGCTTAAAACAACAATGCCAAACGCAAATCTGACAGCAACTTCCTACAATAAGTGCAAATTTTAATTCAATTTAAGGATGCTTGGTGATGAAACACACATCTGGGAAAGGTCAAATAAACAGAGCGTGGCACTTCTAGTGTTAATTGAGCTAAAGCAATTAGCACCAGAGCCTTTGCTAGTTCATTTAGCACCATGAATTTCCTTAGCATTATAGCCAGTAGCAGTGCAGGTCACAACCTTCGTTGTGCCACAACTGTAAACTTACTTTGTTAGTTTTACACTATTTGTCTTTAGTTCAGCTTGCTGAATACGTGCCACAGCCCTAGTTATCCAGCACCCAAAATTGCATGTTTTTTTTTTATTACTTCTGTGAGCAGTGTATATATGTTTTGTTGTATTTTAGCTGTTTTTTCTCACTTGGCACCTTTAGCATACAGTAAAAGGCTTTATTAGCTCAGGGAGCTCAGTTACTGTGACTTTCTATGTTGCCTCACTAGCACAATAACCTTAGTTACCTGTGTTCCATTATCAATAACTTCTATTATCAATTACTCCAACATGAGCTTTTAGTAGCACAGCTCGCTTCGTTGGTTCTCTGCTAAACTGTATATTTTGCAGAAGAAACATTTGTAGTGCAGAAAGGGAAAGCATTTGTTTATTAGAAGTGCTTTGTTGGAAGTTTGCCCATTTTAGTCTCTACTTGCATCTGAGAGCCAGAGGAAATAATGAGGGTGGCATCTAACCAGCTCTCAGTAACTGTAATTCTTACAAATCGGATTTTTAATCACATCGGCCGGTGAAAACTTTGTGAGCAGTGAGTCACGGTGCTGGTGACTGAGAGAATTCACACCACTTTAAATGACGTTAATGAAACATTTAGACATAGAAATAATCAAATAGATAATGAACCCTGCCTGGTGACCCTTTTTGAGCTCCTGCACCTCAAGGAATCACATACTGAAATAGAATAGGCCCTTAAGCAGCACAATGATCACAATGCTACCAGAGACTGGAACGTCAGTCTTAGCGCTGCCTACAGGCTGAATAGGCGTCGCACAGGCAAAAGTGGAAGTGGGAAGGTCAGACACTTCCCTGCCACTCCAAAAGCAGCTCCATGATCTAACTGAGGTGGTAGCCAAAATGGAGGACAGCTATGGCAGACGTGGAATTAAGTGATTGATATAGTGGAAATGAGCACAAAGCTCGTGATCTCAGCCTGCAATCTTTAGATAGTTCCAGAGCTTTGTTAGCTCAGCTAGCGCAATAGCCATTGTTAACCCTGTTCGTTTATTGCCATATACATTGTTATCTTAAGATAAATGACATAACCTTTCTTAGCTTACTCAGCTAGCACAACAGTCTTTGTTCATTTAGTTTGTTACAGTAGCAGCATAGCTGCGATCAGCTTAGGTCACTCAGTTGGGGCAACAGTAGCACAACCTTCACTACCTTAGGCCATTCAGTTAGAACCAATGGTGTTTTAAGACAATTATGAAATAAAATACATATGTATACATATGTCTTAGCTTCTTCAGTTAGTAACAGTACCTTCATAACAGGAGCCAACTTATACCCTTCATTAGACCATCCCACTAATGTAACCTTCATTATTATACATCTCATTTAGGTAAGCACATTCAGTTATCTCTGCCTTTAGCACAGTTAGCATTTAGTTAACTCTGCACAAAGGCTTGGCTCCGTTAACAGTCTCTGTCCGACCAGTGCAGCTTGCTTACTTGAATCTAATCTTTAGTCAGCACTGTTAGCACCTCAGGTTTTATCCGTATATCGGTTCACACATCACCACTCGGTTACCATTCAATTCAAGATGTGAATTTTGGGGAAACTGATATGACACACCCATTTGCACTATAGCCTCTGTTATAGCAACACACTGAGGAAGCCCCACAGCCTTCATTAGCTCATCTCGCAACATAGACTTCATAGGAAATGTTTCTTTTGTTACACATAAGGATCTTTCCAAATACAAAAAATAAAGAAAATCCACATATGGGAAAAATAAGAGAATACAATATGCTGCTGTTCTGGATGGTGTAAAAATCAGAGCTTTGGATTATGTTAAAAGTAAATGAAGAATAGAAAGTGAAGGACTGTGCGGATCGGTTACTGATTGTATAAAAACTCACTCTCTGTCAGACCACAGTGTTATTTCAGAATGTCTGGATGCTCTCCAGGAGCAGAGCAGATTCGCACAGAATTGAATCAGCATTTGAGACGCTGGCGAAGGATCAACAGCTTCTCATCAGCGAGGTGAGGTTGAGGTGCACTCCATCACACAGCTGTTAAGTGTATGGAGGTTTAAGAGAGGAAAATGGTCTTTCGACAGTTCGAAGTTCAGTAACATGGTACATCACAATCTAGCTATGCAACTGACGCTACTTAGTTACAAATCCAACAAATACAAATGCTGCATAAAAATAGCAATATTGTAAATTAACAATCTAATCATTCAGACATATAACAATCTGCTAAATTACCCATCGATCCAACCAACCACCAATCCAGCAAACGATCCATCCATCTAACCATCCATAAATTCAGCTAATGATTCACCTACTCAGTGATATTCTATCCATCCATACAGCATAACGCTACATCCATCCATGTATGTGCATTTATCCTAATATCTGTCTACCTATCCAACCATCCACACCATCTACTCGTCTGTTTATCTACCCATCCATTGAGCCAATCTTCTTTCGTTTATTTTTTCAAAATAATAACTATAATTTATTGCACATAATAGGATGCTAAACGTGAGCCACGGAAATATATACATTTAGTGCATTAAAATCTCTTACCTTAAATGACAAGTATATTCAGGACAGCACAGGATCATAACATGAAAAAAAAGAGAGGAACACAATTTTATTAGGTCTAAAAAGTGACAGAATGTGTATGGATATCAATGTTTTCTGTGGAAGTGCAGTGGTTGAGGTACTGGGAAATACAGGGTTCAAGCACCAGCACTGCCAAGCTCATACAAAATGTTCTTGGTATCCTAAACCTGGATACCCGAATTCACAAGGTAAAGGTGAACATGCAACCTTGAAAAGGATGCCTGTTCTACGTAGGGGTCGCCAAGTGCACTTAGTGCGTTTCTTTAGATTATTAAGTGGCAATGTAAACAACATGATCCAATCTAGAAAGCAAATTAAAAGATGTACATAAAGAAGTGTCAATCAACTCAGTTTGTGCATGCATGCAAGCGTAACCAAAACGGTTGCCAGACCCACTTATTCTAAAGACCTGGCTTTGTTAGGGATCTTTTTCCATTGACCAGTGAGTTTTCTCCTTGTCAAGTCTGGAATTAAACACACCTCAGAATCACAGGGAGCAAAACTGCCATCACTTTATGGAGAGAGTATATACACTTGAGAAAATTAAGTATTTGATTATTTCAAGTTAAGGTTTAAGGTCATATCCTTATCCGAGATTATTGGGTGGTTGCAAAGTATAAATCGGATTCATGTAAAATGGAGGTTTCTCATTTTCTGATTACCCAAGTACAGTTATAGTTGTTAATTGGATTACTGACAGAATCTAATTTTCTGCAATTATCAGATTATTAAGTGAAAGTAAACCTACTCACTGTTTCAGTGCCAGGGAAAAGAACTCGATTTGACACCAATATGTCCCCCGGTAGGTTGCTTTAACATCTGTGGTGTGAAGTTAAGTATGACAATATATGATAATTATTATAAATCTTTTAAAGTGGGTAAAAGACACGCATCTTTCCACATGCATGTAGTCCTACAATGACCAATAGGAACAAACTTGGCTCTGCATTCTTATGTATAAATAGTCTTATGTTTTAATACAGCAACATTTAACTGATTGAAACAGATCCCCAGACTTTAGAAGAGCTTTTCAAAGAGAATCATCCTCTAATTGGGGCTTTATTACAGCAATGAAAATAAAGCCTATGAAGACCAGGTCGTGATGTACTACAGAGCGTTTGATCCTCTAGAAATGGAGTCTAGTAAGAATATCGACTCGGTCTGACCCAACCACCACCCCCCCCCCCTTCCCCAATGACAGATCTAATGCAAGCCATGTGTGAGGTTGTGTTTTACATTGCAAGGACACCACCCAACAAAAACACTCCACCTCACGTGTAGGTTTCTGTGGTGGTTTATGTTGGATACAGCAAGTCTTACACATGCAAGCACACATATCGAACAGCACAGCATTGTACCACGCAATTCTTATCATTTATCAAGCAACTGTAGTCAAAGTGATTACTGTGGCCTTATATAGTTTAATTCATACAGGAATAAATGTGAGGTCTGGCCTGCAGAACAGCTGGGGGTTGAATCTTTAATCATTCATGTAAACAGTTCTGTACACCAGAGAGGCAGGAATAAAAACAAACCAAGGGTTTAAACAGGAATCAAATGCTCACAGGTATCTGTAAGTATCTGTAACATGGTACAAGAAACAAAAATCATATTTCCACATTTCTTTTTTCTCTCATCTATTCCTTAATTTGCTTATTATTTCTTTTATCTATTATCCAAACATTCATACTTCATATATGCACCCAAATGTGACTCTGGCAAGAAAAAAAACGAAGTCACATTAGGAGAAATCTGAGGACACTCCAGCCCAACAGGATTAAGTCCACCATATTGTGATTAAGAGCTTTAAGAGGAAAAGAAACTGGTGTTTGGAGACTATAAACTGTTTAGCTAAACCCGTGTGTAATACTGGGCTCAAAACTGGGAGGAATTATGCAGACTGATACGCAAACACACTGCTCTGTTTCCCCTCCTTGCTTCCTCATTTGTAGGTCACATGCCTGGCATGCCATTCAGTCGCTCCACCCGTCAGAGGAGCTTCAAGTGGAAGCAATATGTTATCTCTCTAGCATGACTCTTATCTTGCTTCATGTCCGTATAACAATGTCCTGATAATACAATCGCACAAAGAGAGAGAGAGGAAGAGCCAACAGTCTGAGAGACTTTTCTAGCACACCACCCTCCTTATTAGATATCAGACACACTAATGACCTGAAGACCTACACAACTGCAACTGGTACGACTCTAGAATCATTCTTAAGATAAAAAGACTTGATCAAAAAGTTGTAGTCTACATGCCTAAATAATTTGAATTTAATTCACAATACGGCGTCCATTTATCAAAAAGCAACAAAAGGAGAGCAGATTCCTTTGATCTTTGACCAATTCTACTCTCATTAGAGGAAATAACCAAATGTAAGTGGGTGAGATCTGGATCCTGTAGTGTGTTTATGCTGGAGAGATTGGAGAGCATTATTTTACACAGAAGGCGTATGCATTTCAGCTAAGCTCCTCCTAGAAGGCCTGAGTCCCATATATTACAAAATATGTTTCTAAAGGCAAGACTAATTAAATCTGTGGGACACCAGTGAGTTTCATAATCAGTACATTTATTATAGGGTTTATGATAGTTCTGTGTGCCAGAGAGTACCCAGTTAGCGCTAGTCATATGCGTGATCTTAATAGTTCTTAGCCCTAATAGTAGCTCTAACGTGTCTGACAACAATAATACTAATACCTAATACTAGTACTAACGTCCTAGCGTATTGTGTGAACTCTTTGTGTGAATATGTAACATACTAATGTGTAATAACTCTATCTAACATTTTCGAACTCTAGCCCAGTGTGTGACGTCCAGTCTGATGTGTCCCTGTCCTCTCCAGATATGAGATCATTATTATAATCTGCTCAGTACATGATCACAAACCTAATGTGTGGGTGATCTGAAATGTGAGCCTTCTATTAATATGACTTTAGTTGTCATTCGGTGTGATCCTCAGTCTAAAGTGTTCCGTTTTCTTGTGTAGTAGTATACTGTGTACTGTATGTCCTACTTGTATTCAAAGATAATTCGAAGACATCATAGTGCAAGTCTATATTGTACCCTAGTTGTACAATAACCGTACTGGGTCCTAGTCTAACATGTAATCCCTACACTGATTCTAGTCCTAGCCTAAGGTGTCCTAGACTAATGACCAGACTAATCCAGTCTCTGTCATAGTTGGGTCCCTGCGCAAGGCCCTTAACCCACAACTGTTTGGATTCTAAGACTCTGGATAAGGGCATCTGCTAAATGACATAAATGTAAATGAGGCCGAGATCTAATGTGTGAACCCCAGTCTAATATTTTCTAATCCTATTTTAAAATTTCCTGAAGATATTAAGCTCTTAATTCAAATAATGGTCACAAATTTGGTTTAAAAGGGTAGGACTATGTTTAAGAGCTGCAGTTATGTATTTATGATACAGCTACGCGGTAAAGAAAAGGAAGCAGTACGGGTGAGAAAAGTACTTTAGATTAAAAGGTTATTAATTCAAATCCAGAACTATTCACACAATGGCCAAGTTCCTCTCTACATTTCCCATCACATAACTGTACAGTGATAGCAGAAGAGCATGTGCTAGCCCATAAAGTAATTATCTAACCACTAAATCGATAAGGACTTGGAGACATCATGGACTGCATTCTCTCTATTATTTTATACTGCAGTCTAGATCCATCGCTAGCTTGTCTACTTCATAGAGATCCTACCAAGTTAGGGTATTAGGCCGCAGTAATTGATGGTTTAAAAAAAAAAAAAAAAAAACATTAAAAATGTGCAAAATATGTGGAGTGTATCTGGGTTTTTTGGCTTTAGAGCGCAACACAAACTGAAGCAGGACCACCCAGTCCAAAGGGCCCTGGCAGAACCTCAATGAACAAACTGCCAGCCAAAGCATGGGAACGCTGGGGGAAACGTCTCTGTGTGTGCTTGCGTGTTCCTGTCTGGAGGTGATCAAATTCCCCTTCATTCTGCTCCAAAGTTGTTCTTCTTACCCGAACGCTAGACTGCGTAAAGCGCTAAAGCTCACAGTGGTGGTCTGTGTGAATCCCACAACATAATCGTGTCATTAAAACGTTTGGCATTGACACTGGAGCTTGTTACTGAAACAAGCTGAAAAAGTTCATCCAGTGATATTGCTCGAGGCCTGAACATCCCACATGAACGCATCACGAGGAACGAGTGGGAAATTGGAATAATTCAGTCGATTAATTGTCAGTAAACTAACCATCCTGTGTGCTAGTCTGCACAAATCCTGCAAAATCACATAACATCTGTTTCTGCTTCAGTTTAGACAACAAAAGCAACCAAATTTACTCAAAACAGTCGACTTACCCCCCTCTGAACCTTGGGTAAAGTTTTAAATAGAGCTACGGGTTATGTTCCTCAGAGAGGAGTTATACACACCAAGTGGACCGATAATGGTTGATATTAGCAATATTAAGCAGACGTGCACCAATTCAGCTGGAAGAGGAAAAAGAGGGGAAAAAAATGGGACAGAAAACAGTTTGTCAATCTGGATCAGACAGTGGAGACAAAAGCAGGCGGTGAACAAATACAGCTTGAGGATTAAATGGCTATACACACTGTATGGTGCTCATCTGCAATAGTTTATTCTAAAATCATCTCTAATTTATTTATATGGCACTTTTTTAATTGAGCATTGAATGAAAACTTCTGTATAAATAGCTCGGCCTTTGACCCTAAATGAGCAAACTTATGGTGACAGCGGCAAAGAAAAAGTCCATAAATGAAATGTGGACAAAACAAGACTCGAGAAGGATCGAGAATCAAAAAGAACTCCATCTCCTGGCATTTGCAAACTTTTAGTTCTCTACGATTAGTTCACTGCACTTAAATGGTTCCACAGTCACTAGAGGTTAATCCAACAGAGCACATTTGGGAAGTGATGAAACAGGAGATTAATATAAGTTATGTGAAGCCGACAATTCTACAGCAACTGTGTCATACTACTATAAACAATATGGACCTAAATCTCTGAGCAATGTTTCCTGCCCCTTAAGCCTATGCCACAAAGAATTAAAGCAGCTCTGAAAACAAAAGGGGGTTCAGCCCACTAGCAAATGGCAGGTGAGTGTGAATTTATACAAAATTAGATAGAAGTGGGTTTTTTGTTCTTTAATGTGGCACGACTAAGGGTCAGTCCGGCAAAACAAGGCAGGATTCAATCCTGGACATGACACAGTCCACTGCAAGGCAGCACGTAATTGTACAGCAGAATGAACAACACTGAATGGTGTGTTGTATTGTGTCTTGTTTAAATGAAGAGCCAGATATCACACAAGTCACTAAACTAATCTGCTCCCGTAGAGCACACAGCTGCAATAAGTATTACTGAGATCAGCGGCATAACTGACAACTTCATTGGTCAAATCTTTCTTATAACAATGACATTACAAAACAAATACTTGTATGAGTAATCCAGACCCAAGACATCACTACCATAGCGGCCTTGTGTTCATCCTGTAGATCAGTCGAAGTGATGCATTTGTCTCTCACAAGAAGGTGTGATACAGATAAGCAGAGAGGTTAAGCAATGTCAGTATCTGGAGAAAATCTCTGAAAAAAATGATGAAATACTAGTCTGTGTGTGTGTGTGTGTGTGTGTGTGTGTGTGTGTGTGTGTGTGTGTGTGTGTGTGTGTGTGTGTTCTGACTGATCACACCAGCTACAGCAGAGAGTTAAGTGGTGGAACAGATGAATGCCAACAACTCAGTGGGAGTTCATTACATCCATTTCATGGAATTCACCACAATCAGCAATTTCAGGCCACAGGTTTCTTGGGCAAATGCATTTTATGCAGGCTTATGCAAAAGTTTTGGCACCCCGAACAAATATCGTGTTGATTTTCCATGTGGGAAATAAAAAAACACTGCAAACTTGCAGATGACATTTACGTGAATGTACATTAAAACATCGACATGGCCTAAAACAGCATATGCCATAAAGTTCAGCAAACATTTCAGCACCTTTCCAGACAATCCATTTGTGCTCTGGAGGATATTCAGGATGTAACATGCTTGTTCGTGGTTTAATAAAATTTGCAGAGGAAATAATAGATCATTCAGGAACCCAACACAGCAAAAGCATTTGTTAAGAATCTTAGTGGTACCCTCTGGCCACTTCATAAAAACACAACTGGTCATGTAGAGGGAATGGAGGTTTTAGAGAAGTAATACCAGTAACAGGATAGCAATATTTCCTGAAAACCAAAAGTACCATTTTTAGTAGCCAAAATTTCAGTGCATTTCTTATTTTAAGCAAAGTCAAAAACAGAAATGGCCAAACTTAATTTAATGTGCCAATTTTAATTAACAATTACCAACTGAACATCCTGAAAAAACGTGGATCATCTGCAAAGGTGTCCGAACTTTTGCACACACCAATCCAATTACATCTAGTTAGAAGATCTAAAAGTGGGGCTGACGACACACAAGCAGCAGGTATGCTAACAGCAACAACCACCAAGATTTATGTTTAGACTCCTGCCACACCATTACAGCAGACAGGATGTGTAGTTGAGATTGGAAATTAAACAGTGTCCGTACTGGTTTCAGAGCTGGTTATAATAAATAGCATGTTTCATTCAACATATTCCACAAGCTGAAATGGCAATCATATACTGTTTAAATCTTTATCTTTATCAAGATAGATTTTATTATTATTATTATTATTATTATTATACTATTATTATACTAGTAAAAACTGTGGACAACAATTTTGGCCAGAAGTGTAATAGGAAATATAACTGTACATACATTTTCAAAAATAAGAGTATCTAACATGATGCTACACCAAGGTTTTGGTCAAATTAGAAAATAATTCTTTGATAAGAATTTAACTACATGATTTAAGATTTCTGTCACTTTCCATTTATAGGATTTGACCTTGAATGAACAAAAACTGTGACTAAAATATCTGCAGAGTTTTTTTACTTTGAAGATTTGATTCATTGCGTTTATTTCTCCACATTTCTGTATTTCCCTTTAGTGGGATTACACCACACAATGTGACCTCTATAAAGTTACATGCGCTCTGCAGGGAATACAAGAATAATTTAATTTAAAAAATCGTAACATTCAGAGACAGTGAAGTTTTTTTAGCCAAGTTTAGTCACTCGTGCAATAAGCTAATAAGCTATTAAAAGTGGTTGTGTTGCCTTACGGTATATGGCTGTAATCCTGTAAAGCTTGATCAAGCATGGATTTCAAAAGCATACCAGAATCTGCAATGCATGAATCAAGCCAATTAACAAAGTATGAAGGTAGATATGGACTGGCCGGAAATAACACCGACCAATAGAATCACTGTGGCATTCATTTTGCCCTCTGCAGCTGTGCTTTTGGAGAAATGGCTACTAATAAACCCTTTGATTTGGTACTTTAATCAGAAAAGGCCAGTGTGTCGGTTTCAATCTAATTAAAAACAAGAACAGAAGGCCATGAGGAAATTAATTAGCCTCCGAACAATGTGGTATAAAGCAGTGTGTGTAAATCACACTGCCGGTAAATAAAGTGTAGTATTTTGTACCTAGTAGCAAAGGGACCACTTTGTGTCAATTTCTGGCACTACTACATGTGTTACTGTGTGTAACCTCCGTCTGCCAACATAATGGAAAATTCAGGATTAGGATATGGTTGCTACACGATTTATGCTGAGTGAGCAAAATCGCAAGACTGAACATTTCACAAGCATGGGATAATTTCAAATAAAATAAAACAATGAAACAAGTTTACTGCAAAGCACAGCTTTGTACTTATTCTAATAGATGGATGAACATCTAAAACAAAAGTACTCTGATATCTACTGTTAACCCATGTGGGTGTGTTTTTGCTTTGTGATTTAACCAGCTACTGTTCGTATCATAATGTTTTAGTTTACCTGTCAGAAAACAAAGTTACATGGACAGTGAAAGAGAAATTTTTGAGCTATATTAGCTAACGCATTAAGTGCAAGAGTCAAGAGCCTTCACGTCAGATCAAGACTAGATGGTCGTCAAGCTGCAAATTGAACCATGTCTCATAAGAGAAGAGGACAGTTGACTTCTATCCACAGGTCCAATGGCGATGCCCACCACCAGCCCCACCTTTTATAGGTTCTACAGTGGCTAGCAGATTGTTTGTCCATTCTTTGTCGGGCATGCAGTCAAACACGTTGGAGATCATTTCGTATGGTCTGGGTTCTTATCTGTCATCCAGTGGCATCAAGAGACTGTGCCTGCGACTCTGTTGCAGTGCATTCCAGTCTGCTAAACACACTTTGTTTGACCAGCTTCAAGACAGCCTATGGTTTCTCCAAGCTTCACATTCAGGCAAATCGTGTTTCAGAGGCTTTACAAGGGCTGGAAAATTGCTGGATGTACACTCTCAAGATCATGCTGAGAAACTAGTTCATGCGTTTATAACCTCCAGACTGGATTACTGTAACGCTTTACTCGCTGGATGTTCTAGT
>JAUZST010009323.1:0-13047 GCA_034779995.1 Parotocinclus haroldoi
TCCAGCCACTTATTGCTACTTGTCCCAACTTTGTGGGGGATTTGTTGACACTGTGAAATTTTGAAGCAACATATTTTCCCTTTAAAATGTTACATTTACTCAGATTAAACTTTTGATCCGTCATCTATGTTCTATTACGAATAAAATACTGACATTTGCCATCTCCACATCATTGCATTCAGTTTTTATTTACAATTTGTTTAGTGTTTGCTTTGTACATTCAGTGTTATATTGAATACAAATTTAGCCAACAAACTCAACCAATCACCAACATGTGACCAACACAGCAAAAACGATAACGCTTTGATGGACTAGACATGTTTTACCTTGTGGTGTGTGGTCTCACTCATGTCTAAGAGCTCGAGAATGCGAGGTGGGTGAACCGTATGTGTATTAGCTAATCTCTCCTCTGTTGTCTGAGACATCTCATGTGCATATACAGATGGAGATAGCTGCAACAAGATAAGCACCAAATACATTAGTTTGCTGGCAGCTTCATTTCAAGTAATCAATCTAATATGGTATACCATTTATAAAAATATAAAGGGAATACTTTTGTTTTTGCTCCGATTTTTCGTGATATTAACTCAAAGACCTAAGACTTTTTCTATGTACACAAAATACCTTTTTCTCTCAAACACTGTTCACAAATTTGTCTAAATCTGTGTTAGTGAGGACATCTCCTTTGCCGAGATAATAAAAGGTGTGGCATATCAAAATGCTGATTAGAAAGCTTGATTATTGTACAGGTGTACCATAGACTGGCCACAATAAAAGACCACTCTAAAATGTGCTTTTACTGTATTTGGGGGGGTCAGGAAGGACAGAAAACCAGTCAGTATCTCGTGTGACCACTCGATTCACAACACTGACTTCAGCAAACCGCTGAACATACAACGCCATACATATCTGCCATCTGATCTTTACTCCGAAAACTGGGATTAAGCTGTGAAGACACATCTGTCCATCAAATGTGAGTATTTGCCCACTAAAATTTTCGGTTATGACGACAAACTGCAGGCAGGTAGAGAACCCAATAAACACAAAGGCTACCCTGAGATGGTTTCTGACAGTTTGTGCATAAATTCTTTTGTTATGCAAATCAATTGTTGCAGCAGCTGTCCAAGTGGTTGATCAGACAATTTTTTAGGTGAAAATGCTGGATGTGGAGGTCCTGGGCAAGTGTGGTCTGCAGTTATGAGGCCTGTTGGATGTACTGCCAAATTCTCTGAAAAGCCTTTGGACATGGCGTATGGTAGAGCAATACATTTTCAATCCTCACAAAACTTTGTGTGATAAAACTGCACATTTTAGACTGGATTTTGATTGCGGCCAGCCTAAGGTTCACCAATCATACAAGATACAATAACCATGCTGTCTAAACATGATCTTGATATGCCACGCCTGGGACGTGGATGGATTATTTCGGCACAGGAGAAGTACTTACTAACACAGCAAGGCCCTTAACCATGAATTTGTTTGGATTATACCTTATTAATATGAAAAAAAGCCATTTGGATAAAGTTGGCTACAAATTGCTATAAATGTTTCAATAGTAAATATTGATTTACAGATATAATTAGAGAAAAAAGTCTTAGGCCACTAGAGAAAATATTTTATACATTGCTTTTCATTTCAAAGAATTAAATAATTAACTCATTTTAAAAAAGTATTTAAAAAAACCTTCATTCCTTAAGTCAGGGGCTGGATTCACAAATTGTCTCTAAAACTAAAAACTAAACCTGCGAATGTTCTTAAGACAAACACTAAGAAACATATGAATGTTATTAATTATCAGGAAAAAAAAATTCTCAAATATTATCTTAAGAAAATCATACTTATTTCCTTAAGATTATAACTTAATTGTTTTCTTATGTAGTCTATGTGGCATGTTACAGCAGATAATATACAGCACAAGTGACATTTTCAATCTGCATTTACCATTATTTCTGTTTTCTTTTGTTAAAACACTTTAATGAATCTGGTTCTAGATTCACTCGTTGCCCAGATGGATCTGATCTACATACCAAATGCTTATTTAAATTAATATATTTGCAGTATTTTCTCACCTGTTCTAAATATGTCGCACTTCAGGTTTCAATGTCAGACTAAGTAGCAACATTGTGAGTGGGAAGCTTTCTCGGTGTCAAAATATGGCTAAACTAAAGGTTTCTAGGGGAACGCGCAGTAAAATGCTTTGCCAAAACTGTATCCAAACCACGTCCAAGTACCTAAAGGTGACCGATCACACCACACAAATACTTCAGAAAGCCAACACAGATACAATATGAACCGAATAAAAAGGGAGTGACTCCAACCAGCAAAACTAGTGGTCTCAATGGTCAAGTAATAGTCTTTAAACCACATCTCAGAAAATTTCTTGGCATAGGCTAACACAAATATTTCACAGTAGGCGAATGGAAAAATGTACCATTTTCTGATTAATCCAATTTTGCAGATATAATCATATGTTTCTGTATTTTGCACACAGTGGACAACATCATGGCAAAAGAGACATAGTTCCTATTATTTAGGGCCGTGCTATACCCATTAATTTGGAACTTTGTGGAGATTAATTCTTACAGAAGCACAACAATGACCCAACGTTTTGCAGCAACCCCTTGATGATTAAAAACTAGTGACTATGGACTTTCCACTAAAGTCATATGACCTAAGCACAATTGGACATTTAGCTGCTTTTATAGAAAAGTGTTCTAGAGACTAATTTGGGAGGAACTAACCTCTGTGGATCTCTATCTAAATACTTAATTTGTTCCACTTTTCTTGTGGTTGGCATGGGAAGTACCTTTCTGCTCTGTTGATATCAATGAGCAAAACCATAGTGTTTACTGCTCAAGCACCATTTATAATGTTTGACACTTTATTGCAGTTCTCTAAAATGTTCTTGTACATGTAAAACATTGATATTTCCATTAAATGATTTAAAGTGACAAAGTTCCTTTAGCCATCACGTTGGTTTATAAATGTATGAGTTTATGAATACATTTATTTATGTATGTAGTTCATGTTAAGAGGTATTTGGCTCTGCAGGGCAGAGTAAGGCATAATAAAAGTGATTGTGTGGTATTTATGGATGAGGGGCATTTCAATGTAGGTGGTATTACACTCTACCTAGATTAACCAGTTAACAGTCTGACTCTGTCTCATTATTAAAAGGCATAATCGTTAAAACTAGCTGATATAAGAAAACATAAACACACAGCTTCTGTGTTTATCACCGACCATTTTCCAAACGGGTAAAAGACTTTAGTTCTTTCGCTGACGTAGCGGGTTCTGTAGAATGAACCTAGATCCCGCCCCACCGTCAAATCGGGTCCAAAAGTCAGAAGCGAAAGCGAGACTGAGAGCGTAACGGAGAAAAGGTGCAAAGAAAGCGAAAACGGATACTTCAAGAATATTAAACTCAAAATAGACGCATTACAAACAGAAATATTCTGTTTACAAACCGTTTTTTTATTACAAAATGTAATTTTCTGATTACGGATTCTGTTTTTTGGTTCTCAAAACTTTTGAACTTTTATTTTGACGCCATAGTACTGCTTTACTAGCTTTGGGTCATTAAACACTATTATTGAATATTGTGGCAATTCAGAATCCAATCAGAATCTGATATACTTTATTGATCCCAGTTGTTACAATTGTAATCGTTTGTGTAAGAATAAACACTCTATGAACTTTAAAACAAAAAGAGAAAAAAGCCATACCTGTTGTAACATGTTGTGACATTTCTCGGAACGCTGGCTTTTCGGCCTGCTATTGAATGGAATGGAACGGTTTTCTTGCAGTTTTGCGCTGTAACGTATATACTGTTTTGTGTTTGGGGTTTTGTGCTTTGCAAAATCAACCGTGATTGTTGGTTGATTTGTCAAGTGAGCTGAGCCCACTTTTGTATACTCAGCTGAATGGCGCGTCCTGAAATGACCCTTGGTGACCGTTTTATTTTCTGCATGCATCATATGTAACACTGTTAACGGTTAATGATCCTCTGTCTTTTCCTGGCTATAAATCAAATTACTGCCAAACTGGCATGCTTACACCATTCTTCTGTGCATCCTACAAGCTTGTCCATTTTTCACTCTCTACCGAGGAGTAAGGCACATGCGTTATTCTTTACCTCGCTGAAATATAATGCTAACAAAATTAGGGGAATCTCCCCTAATTTGTCAGTAATTAAATCCCTGTAATACATAACAATATCCTTTATCAGCCCAAGGCTACTTAACTCGAGAATCTCTCAATATTCACACTGACATACAGTGGCTTAAAAGCTATGTAGCTAACACCTGAACTTAAAATTACTTACATTTGCTTATTTAAAATGACCCACCTTTTTGCCTTTGTCTTCTCGTTTTGCCAATTTGGGGTTTCTTGGCACTGCTACCTTTGTTTTGAAGTCCTCTGGCATGTTCAATGGCACACTTTGCAGAGCGGAGTGCGAGATTTGAGTCATAGAGGTCAGCATCATGCATCGCAATCAATCACCTGGGCTATTGGTCTGTTGGTGAAGGAGAAGAATGATAATGAATAAGGGTTAGTTAAGAGCGCATATGCTTTAATCTTGAAACTAAGAAGTTCGATTTGATGGCTGGGTCTAAATATACTGATCAGAAAAATTAGGCGAAAATTTCTAAATGAAATGTTGTGGAAAAAAAAGTGTAGTTAGATATCTTCTGTAAAGCACCCAGGTGGTTCATTCGTGTACACTACGTTCTGGCCAGGTCAGGCATCTGTTGAGGAATACCTACCCAGCCCTGTGATTTACTGCTATCCCATCAAGGGCACACGTATGCCTGGGCGTTCTGTTCTCAAGGCACATGTGCCAAACCAGGACAAGAAAAGCAAAAAAAGCATCTCGTTAGGCTAAACTGACCCTCACCTGCATATATTGTATATACTAATATTTACGAAATAACCATGTATTAACCAACTAATGTAATCTTGTTCTTGAATGGCCTTTGATGCTAAAGAGCAACTACATAAACTGAACAAACAAAAAAAAACACTACCCAAGCTAGGCTTTATACCCATGAGCCCAGACACTGCTGTTTCCAGCACTGACCAGGACAAACGGGGTTAAATCAATCAACCAATCAATCTACAGACAAACAATCTAATGATGAAACTGTAACATAACACTGGCAAACAGACCAAAGTCAAAGTCAGATTTATTTATAAAACACTTTTTACAATGGTGCATTGTCTCGAAGCAGCTTTATAATATTACATTATCTTAAAAGGCCAATCCTTTTTTAAAGGCCAATTAAACAAGCCTAGGGCGACAGTGGAAAGGAAAAACTCCCTGAATGAAGAAGGAAGAAACCTTGGGAGGACCAAGACTCAAAAAGGGACCCTGGGGGTCATTCCTGGGGGGCCTAGATGTTAGTTCAAATAATTAAGTTGTAGTAATAGTAAAATTAAGTAAACAGTACAATTTAAATCCATAATAATATTTAAATGGGTAATCAAATTTTAAATAAATAACCAAATTGATTTAAGATGATGAGTCCTCAGCGAACCACACTATACATCCCCAGAAATGTCTTCACTGTAATCCAGATCGCTAACGTAGTAGAAGTATCGTGGGCTAATCGTTCATCAAAAACTGAAAAACCTCTGGGTCACTTTTTACGGCCCATAGACATTCCGTCCTTATTCAACAGCACCTAGTCAATGGTCTAGTTTGTTTGTTTGAGAAGTAAAATTCCAAATGCCTTAGTTACAGGTATTTGTGTTTTGTTGGTGATAAAGGTGATAAAAGATGGTAGATATAGCTAAGTTAAAGTTTTTTCGTTATGACATTTCTCGGACATTGACCGCGTTCTCAAACTGGCAAACGTACCGAACTCTACGCTTATTTTCAAAACGTTGCTACTTATATTGAACACGAAGAAAAAGCGCATGCAAGAGACGATAAATGTTTGGTACTTACGCGCGTTGCGTGGTTATGCTAACTCTTTTCTCAAAACACGCCAAACTTAGTGGTTGCCAGGCACCCAGTCATCCGGGGGTATAAACATTGGGCTTTCCGATTGGCTGCTTGAGAGAGCCTTCAGCCGTAATTGGATAACAGCTTTAACCCCCATGTGAGAGGCGCGTGTCATAGCAACAGAAAACAAACGAAATAGGGTCCTCCTGAGCGCAGACGTCTCCACATGGACGGTTGTAAACAGCATCCGTAACCCTCTACTTTCCAGCAAACTTTTGTATTTGTATGCCTCAAAAGAACGGAACTATAAACTGTACTCCTCACAAAAATTAGGTGATGCTTCAAATTGAAATCTCCCATAATGTTATATCCCCTAATTTTTGTGAGCAGTGTATGTAACCACAGATCCTATATAAAACAAAAGATTTGTTTTTGTTTATAGAGGTCAAGGTTAGAATTAGGTGTAGGTATTGCATGAATTATGATGAAAACTGTGACTATCTTTTGAAGTCAAACTATTTGCTTTTGGTGTGTGTGTGTGTGTGTGTGTGTGTGTGTGTGTGTGTGTGTGTGTGTGTCTGTGTCTGTGTCTGTGTCTGTGTGTTCGGCAGCATTTCGGTTTTCTGGAGCTAAAATCTGGAACAGTCTCCCTGAAGATGTTCGGCTGGCTTCTACTATAACAATATTTAAGTCCAGGTTAAAAACTGTTCTCTTTAGCTGTGCATATGACACCGGATTGTGCTAATACCTGCACTCTGCTTCTTTATTGTTTTAAACTGTTTCTTTAAGTTAATGTTTTTGACGGTGTTTTAATTGTACTTTTAACTTTGTTTAAATTTTTGATTTTTTTTTTCATTTTATTATTATTATTTTCTAATTCTGTAAAACCTCGTGTTTGAATAGTTCTATACAAATAAACTTGCCTTGCTTTGCCTTTCCACTAACAGACTGTCAGACTGTGATACACTCCAGTTCTCCTAACAGGATTGATAGTTTCACAGTGTTACTCATGCAGCAGGATGAATTTCCCTGGAATTTTTTAATACTGTATCTAATTTTCTTACAACCGTACATTTTAGACTGTACTATACTTATTGTTAATATCTTAAATTAATTAAATGAAGACTGTAAATGTAGACTGTCTTTGTGCTTTGCTAAATTGCTGTTATTATCTCAATTCAATTCAATTCAGATTTATTTATATAGCCCTATTTCCAATAGTGCATTGTCTCAAAGCAGCTTTACAATAATATATTATCTTAAAAGGCCAATCCCAAATTGAGCAAGTATTGAGCAACAATACATACAGAATGAAGACACACAAAATCTCACATGTATAAGGTTTATAACTACGCTGGACAGCCTTAATTCATTTTGATCTACTGTTTTTTTTTACATCTGTTTCAGTGTTGGTGTTTCTGAGCCATACTGTTCTTAGAATCAGAAACATTGTATATTATGATGAAGTGATGTCTTTAGGGAAATGCAGAAACTGAGGGTGTATGACAGGAGGAGAATGTGCCTTCTGTTTCAGCTCCACAAACCATGCTTGATCTTGTTTCAGCTCCAGTAATCTTGCAAATGTACATTCTGCTTCTAAAATCCAAGCCTGAGCTTGATTTAGGATTCATATTTAGCCTATTGGATGAATAACCTCTAATAGGGGGTCTAGCTTAAGACTTATTTATTGTGCTGGCTACTTGGTTATTTCATACAATACTAATAATGTTCTAATCTGATTAATCTGACATACTGAGAACAAAAATATGCTAAGAACTCAAGACAAGTTGCTTTGAAATGCACATTTAATTAAATCAATACAAATGAGATTGCTGATTGAAAGTCAAATTAAGAAAATGGCATATCAGTGAGTAGCAAGAGGACCAGTCCTCATACAGCAAATGTATTCGGTATTAGAGAAGTTACATCCCTGAATTTTTTTTTTGTTTATTCAAGCCAAGTGTCAAATACATATAGTCTCATAGTCCTTACTTCTAGTGCCAGTGAAGCTGATTAGACTCATTGATGCTGATGAGACATAAAACATCAGAGGTCTTTAGGCTCTTTTTCTGCTTTATAGGTTTATATGTTAATTCTAGCAAAGCCAGAATGCTAAAGCTGATTTACATAACCACAATTCCCAAATGAGACCATCAAGTTAGAGAGCTGCATTAATTACTGCTGGCTTAAATGACTTATTAGATTAGATTCTGCTCATTGTCTGTTGTCAAAAAACTGGAAAAAATCTGCATCAGCTTTAGCACCAGTTAGATGGTGCCAAAATTCAATTCATGAGAATGGACTGAGAATGTTGTTCATAAAACTGGGAATTTCTTGTATTCTAAACAAAAATAAGTATTGTTTTTTATGTAGTGTAGTTTTACTGAAGTGTAGGACTATGCCCCCATACCTCAAAGTGGTTTGTCAAGTGTTTGTCTTTAAACCGAAATATTTTTGTCAGAAATACCTATTAAGAAAGAGAATAACAGTATGGATATAGACCAATCTTGGTGGTGAAGCATGGTGTACAGATCTCCCAGAACTACACTCTCACACTAGCTAATTTGGAGGCCTTAGTAGTGTGTGCTTGCAGGCATACTGCTCAAACTGTTCTGAGTACTGATATATGTATACACTGCACCTAAACATCCCAAAATGCACTGCATTTCCCAGGAGCACTGTCAAGGTAGTTATAGTCACAATCATGATTGACATAAGCTGAATTCTTTTTTGTTGTTTGAACCTGTTAAAATGGTTGTAAGGGGTTAGGGGTTGTACGGAAAGTATTCAGACCCTTTAAATGTATCACTCTTTGTTTCGTTACAGCCATTTGCTAAAATCAAAAAAGTCCCCCCATAGCATAGCACACCCCCTTGCCACCACCTTGTTTCACTGTTGGGATTGTATAGGGCAGGTGATGAGCAGTGCCTGGTTTTCACACATACCGCTTAGAATTAACGCCAAAAAGTTCAATATTCGTCTCATTAGACCAGAGAATCTTATTTCTCATAGTCTGGGAGTCTTTCATGTGTTTTTTGGTAAACTCTATGCGAGCTTTCAGCTCCGTCTGGCCACTCTGCCATAAATCCCAGACTGATGGAGAGCTGCAGTGATAGTTGAACTTTGTGGAACTTTCTCCTATCTCCCTACTGCATCTCTGGAGCTCAGCCACAGTGATCTTTGGGTTCTTCTTTACCTCTCTCACCAAGGATCTTCTCCCACGATTGCTCAGTGTGGCTGGATGGTCAGGTCTAGGAAGTTCTGGTCGCCCCAAACCTCTTCCATTTAAGGATTATGGAGGCCACTGTGCTCTTAGGAACCTTGAGTGTTGCAGAATTTTTTTGTAACTTTGGCCAGATCTGAGCCTTGCCACAATTCTGTCTCTGAGCTATTTGGGAAGTTTCTTCGACCTCATGATTCTCATTAGCATTGACATGCACTGTGAGCTGTGAGTTCTTATAGACAGGTGTGTGCTTTTCCTAATCAAGTCCAATCAGTTCAATTAAACACAGCTGGACTATAATGAAGGAGTAGAACCATCCCAAAAAGGATAAGAAGAAATGGACAGCTTGTGAGTTAAATATGAGAGTGACAGCAAAGGGTCTGAATACTTATAACCATGTGATATTTCAGTTTTTCTTTTTTAATAAATGTACAAAAACTTCTACATGTCTGTTTTTCCTGTTAAGTTGGGATGCTGAGTATACATTTAATGAGAAATAAATTGAACTTTATTGATTTTAGAAAATTGCTGCAATGAAATAAAGAGTGAAGGGACCAAATACTTTCTGTATTCACTGTAAATTGGGGGATATTTAATTTGTGAGCGAGGTATTTAAGTTTCTGTCCTATGCCTTCTGCCACCTTTGGTTGGTCTGGGAGTTAACAGCATCAAAGTCTGATTCTGTCAAAATTCATAAACTGCTCAGGCTTTTTGCAGTCTAAAATGTGTTTAGCGTCCACTTGACAATCTTCATTCTAAGAGAGCTTTCGCATGTGGATGAAAGATTTGATCCCCCTGGATTGCACGTCTTTAAAGGTAGCCAAGCATTTACAACTTAATGGGACTGAAAAAGATATTATAAGTAACGTTAATACAAGATATCAGTGTGCAACGGTTAACCAACTTTGCTGACTAAAATCAAATATCAAACTAACTACTAATTTATTAGTCATCATAAGTGTTTCTTGCTGTAAATCTTTGACTGTTTTGACATTACTGCTTACTGGAGAGTTAAGAATAATGTGACGATAGCCTCCAGAAGAAGTTCCTAAAGTGTGCGAGCATGTCACACTTCCAGCTCTGAAGAAAAGGTTGATAAACATACTACAATAATTGTAAATCCCACCATAGTTGCCATGGAAGCACATTCTCCATGTTGGAGTATCTGAAGAGCAAACACTTCTTTTCATTAAATTAGTTCTGTAAGCTAGAAAACCTACCTACCTCCTACCATAAATCTCTGCTCAACCTACTGAACAAATTAGTTAGAAACTTCTCTCTTTTCAATATCTGTGTGAAAGCTGACTCATCTAAAGCCATGGGCATAAACTGACCCCACAACAAACCTAGAGCAGTTTCCATTAGGACTGAGTCATAAGCGATCTCTGCAATCTCCAAAAAAGGGATCTCGAAGTCACAGCTGACTTGACTGGTGGACCATTAAATGATTTCTAGACAAGTAGAGCTGGCTGATGATCTATTAAAGGCAGCAACAGCATTTCTCACACCTAGTCAAAATAGTAACATGGGTATTATTACTGATATGATAATAATAATTAAATATGAAGCTATTAGTATTACTTTAACCACGTAGGTCTAATGGCCATAGTCCTTCTACACATGGTCTACCATAGATAAGAAGATGACATAATCCTGTGAAGCATTCCATTCCTTTTGAATATTTTCCCCATCTAAACCTACCTGTCTAAATGGAGCCAGCTTCTTCATTTTATTTTTACTCATGTCTTTTCTTTGGTTTTTTCCACCCTGATCAGTAACATATCTGCAAAAAAACTTTGATGGAAATGTGCTCGGACCCAGTTCCAAGAGAATAATTGCTGATAAATATTTTAGATATACAGTATAACTGATATATCAGAAAATACAAGAACCTGTTCTACTGGTAAATATTATATATTCTCATATATTCAGCTACTAAAGTTTTACATGCACGACAGTGTTGGTAGGTGTAAATAGTAGGTGAATGATGTTTTCATGGAGACCCGTGCTGTGTAATAGATTCTGCACTGAGCACATCAAGTCCCTCATCCATGACTAAATTAGTTTTATACTTTGGAATTTGGACCAGTTGTGCTAAACCCTGGAGATATTGTAACCCACACGCCAAAGTAATTTCCTTTCTTAATAAGCTGAGCACTTAAGAAATGATTTGGCACTTATTAATGCATGTAGGCTATTGTGACACCAGCAAAGGCACTGTACAACTTCATGTTAAGATACTACAGATTAAGACGGTGACCCTATCTGACCTTGCTGCCAGCTGTTAATCTCTAAATCATTGTATAGCTCTAGATGTAGAGCTAAAAAAAAATTAAAAATAATATATATATATATATGTATATTAGGGGTTGGGGGAAAATTCCATTTTTAGATGATTCGGACGTTAATGATTCTGTAACGCAAGCGGGTAAATGGTGGAATCAGACTCAGCATACAGAGACAAAATTGGCGTTTATTGGAGTAATTGACATGCAGAATCAGCGTCAACAAACAGTCGAGGGTCAAACACAAAAAGGCAATAAGTGGCGAAGGCGAGACAAAAGTTGGCGATAATCCACAACAGTATAAATCGCTTAGAAACAAGATGAGAACCATGAGATTTAGCAGAGAACTAAGGTGCAGGAGAGAACGAATAAGGAACAGGTGTGTGTAATCAGAAGGCCGGTGATGAGGAGAGTGTGATAGGCTTGGTTTGATCTCCGAGCTGTCCGTATGTGTGATAAGCTCATTTGCACTTTCCCTCGTTGGTATTATTTTATTGCGTCCTATGTTCTATGTTCAGTGCTGTTATTTCCAAGAAGTAAATCAGCATTCTGAATCGTAATCGAAACGTGAGGTGCCTAGAGATTCCCACCCCTAATATAAATCTATTTATTTATTTATTGGTCTAGATAATATACATGTACATTACATTTTTGAGAGTTAACTATGTCACTCCCTGTTTCTCAAATGTGCAAATGTTCTGTACTCAAATATATAAGAAATATATCTTGTTTCATACAGCAGTCAGATAGCCATAACATTAAATCCATTGGTGGGTAAGGTGAATATCCATTGGCAGTGTGCCACTTATTTCCTTGGCCTCTAAATTCACCAGATGCCAGTCTGGCTGCTCGTCTTTTACAGGATTTAAACAATCCGCTCCCAACATCTTTGTGACAGATACCACAGGACACTGTTAGACGTCTTGAGTCCATGCCTCAATTGGCCAGAGTCTTGGTAGCATAAGGGGAATCTAAAATATTAGGCTGATGGTTATAATGTTATGAATGAATGGTGCCTTTTAGACTTTTGTATTTTAGATGTTGTTTGTGATGTATATGTAACTTTGATTAATGCCACACGGTAAGGTGAGGAGAAAACAGAACACAAAAGAATGATACTTCTGGAAAAGTATTATAAAATACTACCTCTTTAACTGACTCACATCAATTCTCAAAGCGAATGTCAGTGGTGTTTACGCAGGGTTTTCAGTGAGCATCATTTGGCAAAGTGTTCTTATCTTATGTCCCAAGTATACTGTACTTTTAAGGGTTAAATCAAACAGTTACATTTTTGTTTCATTGGACCACTTGATTCCAGAATGACTGTAGCTTTTCTGATTGATGTGTTATATATGTAGAATCCGATGAGACTGCAGGTGAGGTTCTTTTGTTGGCACGTGTAATTTTGACTATAGCCTCTTTTTCCAACACAGGGGGCAGACACCAGAAACGTCGGAGCGCAATTTCTTGCAGAAAGCACAGATGCTGGAGACGTATGGTGTAGATCCTCATCCATGCAAGGTTTGGCATCCTGCACTTTTATCATATACTACTGGAGGGCAGTATGTAAATCACATTTATATTTATATATA
>JAUZST010009324.1:0-13046 GCA_034779995.1 Parotocinclus haroldoi
CGCTTTGTATCCGCTCTAAGTGGCGACTTGTGGCTTCTTTTTCTTATTCGCTTCTCACCTTCTTTGGTCCGAATAAGCGAATAAAATCACACGTATAAAACAGGATTTGTTTCTGTACTTTAGGATTCGGTCCGAATAAGCGACTGCTCCCGTTAACCGGGTTCGACTGTAATCGGTTTTGATTTCTGCACTGATAAAACGGAACTCCCTCAAACTAAACGTGTCACTGATTATTGATTTATTTATAACCTGCTGCTGTGCTGCCTGGAGATTTTCCATCGTTCTATCAGTTCTGTTTTCTTCCATCAAGTCCTTACGGGGAGTTTCCTGAGCAGAGCGGCAGCCGCGTTGTCATGGTAACGACCGCCGTGACGTAGAGCGTCAAAACAAGTGCTATTTCAGCGAGTCAAAAGTCACAGGACAGAGAGCGAGTCAAAAGTCACAGGACAGAGAGCGAGTCAAAAATCACAGGACAGAGGGCGAGTCAAAAATCACAGGACAGAGGGCGAGCCAAAAGTCGCAGGACAGAGGGCGAGTCAAAAGTCACAGGACACGCACCGTGCTGCATCGTGGACATAGCCTGAAAGATAAAAGCCCCTCACCCAGTACTTACTGGGGTATTCAGAAATCACATCTTCCCTTTTGTTTGGGAAATAAAAGCGTGTCCTGTGACTTTTTAATTCACCCTGTATAAATGCTCCGATATAAAATCTATTTTAAAATATGCTCCAATATAATCTTAGTCACAGACATGGGTGGTTTATTATTTCAAAGTTATTACGTAACATAACTATTCAAATTGGTTAAAAATGACTGGCTCGGTGGTTCCAAAACGAACCAATTATGTCGAGACCCTTACAGCGCGCCTCGAACCATAATACAGATCGTCTCCATTAGCCAGAACACAGAAGATGATTTTTTATTTTTAGTTAGCAGTTCTTGATCTCACTGAGGTCGTATGATGGGCACTAGAGTGAGGACTTCTTCTCTAACCACTAAGCTCATTCAGCTTTAGATCCTCCCCGCCCCCGCTAAACCCTGAATAATTAAACGTGAAGCGTTCTCTCCCCTTAATGCCCCATAGTGACACCTCAGGCGATCCCCGGTAGAGCTGCTATCGTCGCTTTGTCCCCAAACACACACTCGCTGGTATAAAGAACTGAGAAGAAGAACTTTATATCTCTTTCCTCGAGCTTTGTCACCCCACCGGGACAGGAGCAACTCGGGCAGAATAACGGGGCAGGATTATTAAAAGAGTAATATTTATGCACCACGGAACTAGAGACAAAGTTTGGGCTTCTTGCATTTGGTTCCCCCCCCCCGTAACGGTAAACGATGAAAGCAATGCATATTCTCTTGCGTAGTTTTTTTTTTTAAACAATAAAAAATTTGGTCCCTTGAAACTATGATAAATTGCTAAAGTATTAGGTTAGCATTTGTAAACAAAATGCCCTATTCCATCAGGGCAACACCTCTGAACAAGTTTATAGTCAATATTTATTCTTATTCTATCGACTCTATCGTCGGGTCCCTTTTTGAGTCTTGGTCCTCCCGAGGTTTCTTCCTTTTGCATTCAGTTTTTTTTCCTTTTCCATGTCCGTTTGAGAGACCAGAAATTATCTCACAGATAAACAGAGGGACTTACAGTCACAAGTCAAGAGTACAAAAGCACATCCTATGATATCAACTTATGGTAACTTAAACTGTTTTATCGTTCCCGCTCCTTCTTCGGAGGCTTTCAGGGCGAGTCTGACCATCAGAATTCCTGGGGTTCATTCACCGCTTCAGTCTCTCCTTTAATACGAGACGAGAGCTGAGCTTCCATACCACCCCCCCACCCACCCGCCCCCCACCGTCTCGTCTCTTTCAGCCTTACAGCTCAATTTTCCGGCCTTTTAAGCACCGATGCGCATGAGTTCCCCACTTGTTACGTTCCGGGCGCTTCCTTTAGCTGTCTGCTCGCTGTTTTGTACTACATGGCTCCGGTACGGGCAGATGATAAACGACCTGGAGCGCAGTCGGAGCGAGAGCGAGAGGTCGGGCCTTTAAACAGCGGGTGATAATGAGTTCCGCTGGCTGTGTATTGTGTTTGTACTTGTTGACATTTCTCACTGATGCTTATTTGCTGGCCGTAATTACACTCGTTGCCGCTGCCGCTCGAGAACCCTTCACCGCCGAGACGTTAATTAAAAACGAGGATGAAACGGAGAGGAGAAACTCGACGTGCCCCGCTGTGCTTTTGCGCAATCAGTCAAAAAATAAATAAATAAATAAATAAACACAAAAAATAAATAAATAAATAAATAAACACAAATAGAAAAAAATAATTCTCGCCGCCGCCTCGCGTTTTTCCAGACCTGGGGAAAACTTCAGCTGCTCAGTTTTACCTGGTTTTCTAAACGTCGCAGTGTTTGAATAAATCTCAGGAACAGGAGGCGAGGCTCCGGTGCCACGGGAACCAAGAGCAGCATGCAGAAGGCGCGCCGCACCAATTTACCAGCTCAGGGCTGAGACTCCGACCAAGGTTTCTCTTTTTCAGAGTAGTAACAGAATCTGTCACTGTGTGTGTGTGTGTGTGTGTGTGTGTGTGTGTGTGTGTGGGGTGGTGGGGGACTCACTGGTATGTAGCCCACAGGCAGTAAGTGTGTGAGTTGCAGGCATTTCTCAGTCAGTTCCTCTTGCCCGAAAACGAGAGCAACATCAAACTCCATCTCTGCTCCTCCTCCACAGCCTGATACTTCACCCAGCAGAGCAGAAACAGCACACGCTACACACACACACACACACACACACACACACACACACACACACACACACACACACACACACACACACACACACACACACCAACCACTTACATGTGAGGGATATTGAAGCAGGTTCAATTTCATCCAATGCCCTCTGAAATTAGGCTTTTAATAGTTTAGTCAATAAGGACAGAAGCTGGTGATCCCAGCCACCTATTAAGCTGCTTCTCACCTTTTAAATTTCGGTAGACAGAGAATGGTAAATGGGATATACTAAAGCCGTACTGAGGCCAAGCAGCAATAAGAACCAGTAGGGTCAGGAGTTTGATGCCTGAAATAGGGTGTACCGAGATGCAAAGATTTCCATCATGATTGCAGATAAACAGAGAGGAGAAGGAGAGGAGGTGTGTGACAAAGTAACAGATTAGATAGAAGTTGAACGAAAAGTTGAAACGCTTACAGACACCAAATAATATAATAAATGAATACCATGAAAATACAATAAAGCCCAACGTTCAATGTCTTATTTGTCGAGCACACACACACACAAAGTCACAATTTTGCTTTAGGGCAGTCAATTTGGTTCGAAAAATACATTGAAAATGGTCTGCCTATTTCAAACATGAAGTCTGAAGGTGAGCTAGTTTTATATTTTAAAAGTCCTACAAGTAAATCTACATGAGAGCAATGAACATAATGGCATATGCTACATACACTCAGTGTTTGTTAATATGGTTTATTTAACAAATATCATCAAAATGAGTCTTATCTAAGTAGTATCTCACAAATGTGAGTACACCCCTAAGTGAAAATGGCCAGTTGTGTCCAAAATGTCAATATTTTGTGTGGCCACCTTTATTTTCCAGCACTGCCTTAAATCTCTTGGGCATGGAGTTCATCAGAGCTTTGCCTTACCACTGGAATCTTCTCCCACTCATTCCTGATGACATCAGAGAGCTGGTGGATGTTAGAGACCTTCCGCTCCTCCACATTCTGTTTGAGATTGACCCACAGACGCTCAATAGGGTTTAGGTCTGGAAACATGCTTGACCTTTACTCTTAGGTTCTTTAGCAATGCAGTGGATCAGTGGGTTCGTTATCTTGTTGGAACACTGCCCTGTGGTCCAGTTTCTGAAAAAAGGGAATCATGCTCTGCTTCTGTATTTCACAGGACATGTTGCCATTCATGGTTCTCTCAGTGAACTGTAGCTCACAGCCGGCAGCACTCATGCAGCCCCATGACATTCCCACCACCATGCTTCACTGCTAACCTCTGGATATGACACTGAGCATGTGCACTCAACTTCTGTGGTTGACCATGGTGAGGCCTGTTCTGAGTTGAGCTTGTTTGATAGAAAGTTGACAGAAAGGCATCAGTAAGACATATCTGCAGTGACTATGTGAAGCATTGAAAAACATTTCATGTACCTTGTTGAAACTATGCCATAAAAAATGTAAGCATGGTCTGAAGGCAAAAGTGGGTCCACTCTGGTATTAGTAAGTGGCCAGTAGGTGTCTATGTTTATAAGATAGAGGTAGTTGGAGAGACCTTAGAGAAACAACAAATGTGAACTGCTTAACAGTTCTCTGCTGAATAGAACAATCCATAGTCTATAGAGCCTAAGCACTACATTTAGCCTTACAAAACTGAGACAGAGCAGCAGAACATGGGTCACAATAAATTATATGATTTATCCTAATATTCATTTCATTCTTTATACATTTTCCTAAGCAGACAGCATTTCAGGTTAACAATCCATGCTGATCAGTGCTGTCCAGTTTAGTTGACACCTTTTCGATAAATAATGCGACATGAAGATTTCATAACGCCATGGCTACTGAGGAGCTCAGGTACCTTGTATCCGGGTCCAAGCTGATGAATGGCAAAGATCTGGGCTGGGTTGAGCGCCTCAGTGAAGACGTACACCGCACCGAGCTGGCCACAGAACACGCGGTTGGCATCAGCCGTCTCCGACGAGCCGAGGAAACATTTATCATAACTCTGCAGAGGAGAACAGGAGGGTTGGATAGAGTAAAGCAATGAGATGGGAGATTAAACCGATTGTGATTGTTTATCGGGGCATTTGTGCAGCTTATCTGAGGGTTTGTGCAGCAGTCTTTTGAACTATGCACATGCACGCTTTCATAACGCCACCTTGAACTGAACCACAAGGTCTGCACACAACACACACTGAAGAGGTCTCAACGGATATGTACACTCTTTTACAAGAATCATAAGACTAAGACTCCCCATCTACTGATCCTACTGTTGTACAAACCCGGTTCAGACTGCAATAATTTACTCTCAAAAACTGATATTGTATTCACAATAGAACACAGACAACAGAAATGTCGAAAGTGAGACATTTTGAAATTTTATGCTAAATATTGGCTCATTTGAAATTTGTACAGAAATGTGACAGTAACACATCTTAAAAAAAAAAAAAAAAGTTGGGACGGGGCAATAAAAGTTAATTTAACTGAAAAGTTAAAGGTACAAAAAAGGAACAGCTGGGGGACCAAATTGCAACTCATTAGGTCAATTGGCAATAGGTCATTAACATAACATAAAATGGCAGCGGCTCTCAAAAGGAAAGATGAGAAGAGGATCACCAATCCGCCTAATTCTGCGCCGACAAATAGTAAGCGATATCAGAAAGGAGTTCGACAGTGTAAAATTGCAAAGAGTTTGAACATATCATAATCTATAGTGCATAATATCATAAAAAGATTCAGAGAATCTGAAAGAATCTCTGTGCATAAGGGTCAAGGCCGGAACACCATACTGAGTGACCGTGATCTTCGGGCCCCTAGACGGCACTGCATATAGGCATGCTCCTGTACTGGAAATTACAAAATAGACTCAGGAATATTTTCTTTGTAGAAGAAAGGTCCGGGTACTGACCTGGCCAGCTTACAGTCCAGATCTTTCACCCATAGAAAACATTTGGCGCATAATAAAACAGCAACTAGAATCCTATATTAGACAAGAATGGGTTAACATTCATATTTCTCAGCTTGAGCAACTTGTCTCCTCAGTCCCCAGACATTTACAGACTGTTATAAAGAGAAATGGGGATGTTTTACAGTGGTAAACATGGCCTTGTCCCAACTTTATTGAGACGTGTTGTTGTCACGAAATTTAAATTAACCTATTTTTTCTCTTTAAATGATAAATCTTCTCAGTTTAAACATTTTATATGTCATCTATGTTCTATTCTGAATAAAATATGGAATTTTAAATCTTCCAAATCATTGCATTCTGTTTTTCTTTACAGTTTGTACTTTGTCCCAGCTTTTTTGGAATTGGGTTTTAGATTAGGTCTTATATAAAGTGGTGACAGCTTAAATAATGAAATTAAGTTAAGTTTAAGTTAACCTAAAAGAGGGACTGTATCTCATAAATAGAATATTCATTGTATATAATTATAGAAGAAGTAGTAGTTCTATTGTTGTGGTGCTCACAAAGTGAAACTACCATGAATGCGTAAAGAGTAACCTGACACACAAGTTAAATGCCATGGTTGTCTTTCAGGTATAACAAGCTGCCATAACATATACTAGTTTAGCAGACTTGTTGATATTTTCCTCACTTAAGTTGCCAGTTTCATGTATTTAATACTATTCAATACTTTCCATGTATTTACACACTCTATATGAATGCAAACTTCTGAAATAAACATGAACCAACTGAAATACAGTATAGTACAGTTATTTAAGGCTAAGGAAACTAAGAAAATGGAATTCATAGCCTTTTTTGTGACTCATTAGAATGACATCTCTCAAAAATGCCAACAAAGAATGTAGGCAGGACAGCTCAAAAGGTGTCTGCATTTCGATGGAATTCAGTCTTATTTTCTCTGTCATTAAACAACGTAGGTCACACTGCAGAGCACACGCCACTGTTAACTTATGGAAGCTGCTTGTCCTACCAAGCTAAAGATCATAAAGAACCATTCTCAAAAAGCATTGGAATGCCTCAATGCAGGGATCCTAGAGGAGGATGTGGGAAATAAAAACAGAGCAATCATCTTATACAGAGTGGGGCAGCTACACGTAATTAAGGGTTTGGAAATATCCACCAACTGCAAATTTGCTGAACAGATGCAAGTGGAGATGAACAAAATGAAACGCAAAATCAGAAGTCGTCTGGCCAGCCTGGAATCCACATCAGAGCCAGAGCCTCATGGGGTCAACAAACTTTATCCAAACCTTCAGAAACTAATGGTGCCAAACCGCTCCGGTGTCAACAACCAGCAGTCTCTCAGACCTTCAGATGGTTCACATAATCTGCAAGCCTCACCTGCCATTAAATCTAATGATGTATGGACTGACCTGCCACCAGCCTATTCCTCCAAACCCACCAACAGCTATACATTGGAAAGACACTACAGTGGAAAGAAAAGGTCTTCAGGGCTAAATCCACAGCAGGTGTCCCAAAACGAGGATTTTACAAAACTAATCAAGGGTGAAGACATTTTTTTCTTGCCTCATGAGGTACATATATTCTTTGTGACAGCAGAAGGCAAGGTCAGCTATCCTTCATCTCCTGGGTGCCTACGCATTTTTCTGAACGGCACACAGCATTCAGACAAAAATAATAACAAGAACAGGTATCCTCTAGCCTACCTACAGGTAAGACTTCACTATAGCATTTTATTAAGTTTATTATAAGCAACCAAATTATGTAATTTTTGTAATTGTTAAATGATTTATTTGAATTAATAGTGAATCTTGCTGTTATATCAGACTAGCTTGAATCAAAATTAGTTTTCATAGTTTTGATTATAAATAGATCTATCAAATGTCATACAATTATAAGACCAAGGTTGGAATATTTGAGAACATTAATCAGGACTTTTTTTTCCAAATGAAATTTGTTATTCTCCAAACATTTCCAACATTTTCATTCCTTTACTTGTTTATTATATTTATAAAATCCCTTCATGTGTCTACTAAGGAGGCAGCACACAATAGAGTGTTTAAAAGCCTTGGCATTCAGACAAGGAACTCTGCTGCTTGAAAACTAAGAGTAAAATGTGAAATTTCTTACAGTAAAACTACTATCATACAGTATAACACCAATATGCACTCTTATCAAAAAAATATTTAAGCTAAACTAGCTGTTATGTGTAGAAAATTGTGTAGATAGAAAAAAAGCTAATATGCATGTTGTCCAGTTTAGTGAAAGCTTGCTTAATCATGATTTGTCTCCCTAATAGCAAAAATTCATTTATAGTGCTTTTTAGTGGTTTAGATCAGCGTTTAGTGGTTGTGGTTATGTTTATTTTTCTACTTACAAATATCTTTTTTGAGGAATTTTACAAAATGTAGAGTAGTTTCAGTTTCTTTCACCCATCATTTCTAAAGCTTTTATTGCAATTCTAATTGCTTGCCACTAGTTGACGACGAAAGGGACAGTCCATTGAAGGGCCACTCTAGCAACTAAAAATAAAACAAAAGTGTATAAAAGATCATGTGTGAAAGGGTTAAACAGAAAAACTTTAAAACATTTTAATGAATAAAAGTGATAGTTGGAGACTATTTATGATACCAAAACTATGTCCAACAAATTATATTGTAGCCTAGCAAACATTTTTTGATAGATCATATGTCACATGTTGAATCGTACCTTTATTTACATTTAGACATTTGAAGAGACTTGTCTAAAGTTACTTACAACTCGTAAAATGTACAGTTAAAGCAATTAGGGGTTAAGACCTTGTTCAAGAACCCAGTGGTAGCAATGCTGGGATTTAAATCCTGGATCTTCTGGACAAGAGTTTGGTTTCTTAATCATGAACCAACACAGTCCCCACAGTCTGTGCACATTGAATTCTGAGGAAGGGTAAGGTCTGTGATGTGAGTCATTGAGCTGTTTTCCAGGTCTTGGTGGCAGTGAAATCTAAAAGGTTTCCACACAATATAACATAATTGAGACTCATTTCCCTTTTAATGTCATGAATTTGTGAATCTATGGCTGCAACCAGCAGATGAAACTAATTAGCACTTCATAATTAATAACAAATCAGTTGTATTAATTTAAACCCTCAACAGACTAGAATATGCTTACATTACCAAAAACATAGATATACACGTGTTAATGCCATGATAAGATATGCTTAAATATTCACACATGATGAAACCATTATAAAGAAATGCTTAGATATTTACTTAGATATCTCCTTATTTGTGTTTAAACATTGAACTAAAAGTGAACATTTGAAGTATGATCAAAATAGCTGTGCCACCTTTTCAGGTGTGTGATTGGCACTGCCCCCTGTTCCCAGACTCTCCAGTTCTGCTTAGCAACACTGGCATGTTCACATTTTTTGACAACACAGCACCAGAGCCTGGGTCATCTGTCAGAGTTGTGCTGCCCTTGGAGCTGCCTGCAACAGACAGAGCTCGTTTCCAGGAATATCTCTCAGTATTTACGCAGTTAACAGTTTAGGTAATGAATCTCTTTTCTCAAACCAGGATATTGGCATGAAGTTTGAAAAAAAAAGAAGAAGTGCATGAGGTTCAAACATTGTGGTGTCTGTTGTGATCATTGTAAACCTGCCTGCTTGACGTTCAGTAGTCAGTATTCTGGAAATTAGCAGCTTGTGAGCCATAGCACGGATGATGAAGTTTTGAGAATTTAATGAACAACTTTCTGAAATCTGCAATCACACACTGAATGTATTAATTGTCATAACCTAATTCTCTGGCTAATTCTCAAGGTGGAGCAGAAAATAATCGGCAATGTTGCTCAATTTCCCTTTTTTCCCCCCACACTCTCCATTAAATACTCTATCCCAAGCCCTCCCTATGAAAATCTGTGAATCCACACTATAGTGGTGCTGTCACGATAATCTGAAAATTTCCAATGTGGTTGCGTCCCGTCAATGCAAATAATTACACCTGGTGCAGAAATGTAGCATCACCCATATTTATTACAATTGTAGAATTTGTTTAAGAGAATGTCAAGCTTTACCAAACACTACCAAAGAAAATTTGCCAATAGTTTAGGTGTTTTTAGCCCATTTCTTAGGAAAAGAGGAACAAAAATATGTGCTTTGAATGGGTTCCTCTTAATTACCTCAATAACTTGTATCAAGGGAAAGTCCCTTACAAATATTCTGGTACTTCCCTGGCTGCTACAGTGTCAACATATTCTGAGCACATTCTCAGTTACACAAACATATATGTGTATAAACAAATCTTACTATTTTGCTCTTTTAACAAATCATTCTATTCTGATTTTTTGTGAATATAAACCAGATTCTTTCAGCATTACTGATCATTTTTTGATCAGTTTTTTTTAAATAGTGGACATTTAAAGACATCCTCATCAATAATAAAAAAATATAAACAGATTTACAAAAAACCCTGAATATTGTTGTTTGTTTATAATTCTGTTCATTTGCATAGTATTTAGCCTACGTGAGCAATATAGATATTGATTAGACACCACTAGAAAGGACTATGCTTAGCTTGAAAATTTATGTATGTTGTATTGACTAATGATTTATTAAACCACACAAAGTCAGCAGATGATGGAGCAGAGGAAGCTAGTGGGCCAGGTACAGATACCGGACAGAATAACAAGACTCTTGTCAGGACAACACAGGACACTACTGGATCAGAGGAGAAGATTCTGCCTCAGTGGAGTCAGACAGTGTCACAGGGCATTCTAACAGGTTTGTGTTCATGAATGAAATCCTTTCTTAATTCTCAATATTTTTGATGCTCTGACAAATTATTGTGAAATGTCCGATAACAGCAAGTCGAATAGACTCTCAACATTTTAACTTTACCAATCAATTATTACCAATACTCATCAATAGCACAAGATAAACAGCATTGCTATACTATTACAAAACATAAGATATAAGTCCCCAGAGAATAAAAGACAAAATTACAAGTTTGCCCTATACAGTTTAAATTGAATAAATCTCAATTATTACATATAACTTTTTATATAAATTTTGTAACTGTTATATAAAGCTGATTGTACTGAAATTCTTGCTAATCTTTTTTTCTAATAAGCGTGACAAATAAATTCCTGGTTGGGTACTACACAGAAAAAACTGCCCTTATTTTTTTGGGTTGGGGGAAGGTTAAAAATAGATCATCTCCCTGCTGCTGCGCTGTGAACTTTAAATGACCTCACAAGTCAATTGCATTCCATCAGTAATAGATTACAGCAAAGGGAAAACATACTGAGATCATTTTTCTGACATTCTCATGAAAACAACTCTCATATGTTTCTGAAAAAAACAAGTTTATTTAACATTTGTGAATTAACTGTCATCAGCATCACGAGCCATTTCAGTGACAGACACGGTTGTATCAGTTTAATTCACAAGACAAAACATTAAAACTAGTCATGTATACACTGAGAACAAACCATTTTAGCACAACAGATTAACCAAAAGCATGCATTTGGACTGTGGGAGGAAACCTGAGTAAGCTCACACAGACACAGGGAGAAGACACACAGTCCATACAAAAAGGACTCAGGCAGGTCCACCCGGGATTAAGCCTAGGATCTTCTCGGTGTGAGATGACAGGGCTACCCACAGAGCTATCCATCACTTAACCACACGACAAAGAAATTAAGCCTGCTTTAAATTATATTATCTCATTGATTACTGATTGCACATAAGGCATCTAGGCTGAATAATGGTAAGGGATTTTAATATGTTACATGTATTGATGCGTAAACTCTAGGGATTTGTGTTCTTGTTAATACATTAAAGTAAAGTGCACAAACCTATTGCAACACACTCACTCACTGTCTTACTGAATGTGGAGAACAAATGCTTGGGGAGAACATGCAAATTTGAGACAGACATCAGCCAGACCTAGACTCAAACCCAGTACAGTGCTGAAGTAATATGCAGAAGTAATGTTTGTACTGTTAATGCATATTTTACTGAATTTTATAATTTTATATCCGCAGTTTTTCTCAATTGCTTCGATGCCTTTCTCACATCACTATTAACATTTGCACCACAGTAAGTGCATTTCTCATAACAATTAATACAAACTGCGAAACCTAGTTGATAACCTGCAAAAGTGTGTCACTTCCTCAAAATAGACAGTTCATTCCTCGTAAGCAAGTATTCATGTCAATGAAAGTGTCAGTGTCATCAAAATAAGAAGTCCTTACACCATTGTTTATGGACAAGATAGTCCAATTGCTTTGTCATGTTTTCATTACGACAGTTTACTCTGTGTTTTCCGATGCAAAAAAAAGTCAGATCATGGTGACATTATCTGAAAATGCTCAAGACTATTATTACACCCATTTGAGATCTACAGTTAACTATACAGTACACAGTACAGTACATGTCACCATTGCACAAATGGCTACCTTTTAGTTGCAAAGCAAACCTCTGTGACATTGTTTTGCAATAGTATGTAGGGCATGTAAAATTACAGTAATGAACAGTAAACGGAACAGTTCTTTCCACTTGCAAAATGCAGCAGTACCACACTAAATCTTTACTGTAACACTACTTTACACTACAACACAGTAAGCGTGTGTGCTGCAACAAAGCTGTAAGTCCAAATGTAAAATGTACTTGTCCCACTGTAAGCTTCATGTGTGAGACAGTGACAACAATGCACAGCAGATTGTTTAATGCTAAATTACTGTCCAATATACACCTGTTCTCCCCACCAAATGTTTAAATAATTTGATTTCTCAGCCAGTGTCAGGCTGTAATTGATGACATGGTCCACAATTGTTGCCCCAATTTATTCTGCACATCTACCTATGTACTTGGCCTCTTCTTCGTCTTCGCCTGTTTTGTCCCCTTCCTCCACACATCCATGACCCTCTTCCTTCATAATGACCAATTCTGTATCACAGTATTGTCAAAATGGTACACAATATGTCCTGTTCGGTTCATGTATACTGTAAACTAGCTAATTAAGTTGTTCATAGGATTGAGCTCTGAGTGACTGTGGAAAAAGAGGCTTACCATTGGTTGAAACTAATGCTTCAAGTGACTAAAACTTGTGAAGGTTGAACTAAGTTATGAGAATTTTAGTTCTGCTCAGAAGAATGCTCCAAAATAATTGGGGGAAAAAACTCTAATTTAAGGAGAATCGAGAAATATATTAATCACGGCACATTAAAATCTGTTACCAGTAGCTCTGCGTGTTAATGTTGAAGCATACACGTTCACCTGTTCATCAACAGGGGGCAGTGCGTGCTTACTTGACGCGCTCTGTGTGTGTGTGTGTGTGTGTGTGTGTGTGTGTGTGTGTGTGTGTGTGTGTGTGTGTGTGTGTGTGTGTGTG
>JAUZST010009325.1:0-13045 GCA_034779995.1 Parotocinclus haroldoi
AAGTCGCCACTTAGAGCGAATGCAAAGCGGATCAGCGAGATATGGGAGGATTTTTGGGATCCCCGGGAGAATTTATGCTTTCATCAAAAAAAAACTTGTTTGCAAATATATTTTTCAATGAACAAAGTTTGTAAGCAACAGTAGTTTTTGTTTGTACATTCGCTATACGTGCATTTCACACAATAAAGGTTTAATAAACATTTAATATGTTATATAAATTATAGCACATACCATCTTGTAACATAGGGCATGTTCGTTCCGAACATGTGTGTAATTACACAGCTAGTTTTACAGCACCACGCTGTTCAATGGTCTGTTGCCGCACTGTCCAGTGAATTGATCAGAATATCGGTCCGCACCATACAGGTTACCCGTGTGGTGCCATTACTTCATTTTGAGCTTCACTGTGAGCTGTGAGGTCTTATATAGACAGGTGTGTGCCTTTCCTAATCAAGTCTAATCACTTAAATTAAAAATAGCCGGACTCCAATGAAGGAGTAGAGCCATCTCAAAAAGAATAAGAAAAAATGGACAGCTTGTGAGTTAAATATAAGTGTCACAGGGTCTGAATACTTATGACCATGTGATATTTCATGTGGTTTTTCTTTTTAAATAAATTTGAACAAAAACTTTTTGGATTTCAGCAAATGGCTGCAATGAAACAAAGAGTGAAAATTTAAAGGGGTTTGAATACTTTCCATACCCACTGTATATCAGTGCTTAATGGTGCTTCGATGGCAAACAGATGAACGGATGCTTCCTGAAAAATGGATGCTTGAAACCCATAAGTATGAATGATGCTCAGCAGGAGCTTGACTAGAAATATATACTTTGCGTGTGAAAGGTGCTAAAATTAATGTCACTCTACACAGAACAACTCTAAAGCTGTATTTCATCTTTAACAAACACTTTAGCTTACTCTGGTTTAGTGAACCACAATACACTGACTAACCTGGGGACAAGAAATAATAACATTTTGCAATATGGTGTTCCTTTTATACTTTTATATCTTTACACGTTTTGCAGTGCAAGCAAGTCTGATTAAAGAAAGCTGTTCATGTGGCACTCTTCTTTCCATACTTCTTTCCATGTTTCCTGGGACTGTGGTAGCCTAGCGGTTAAGGCACTGGACTCTCGACCAGAAGGTCCAGGGTTCAAATCCCACCCACAATGGCTTGGATTGTAAATCTGTAATAATAATCTGCTAAATGCTGTAAATGTAACCAATGTCAACATATTAAAAGAGAGTATGCCGAAATACACAATGTGTATAGGAGTTCCTCTTGAATTACACTTTGTATTGGCTCCTGCAAAAGGCAGAAACAAATTGAAAATTGTGTTTTCCAAAACAATTGTTTTACTTGCTACTGCTTACTGAAAGTGGGTCATTTATGATTACTGCCATAGCTGCAGGTTCCTTTCACAGGGGAAAACATAGCACCTTCAGTTTGAATTTGCCAACAAGTTCTATGAGGGCCTATACATTCACATTATGGTACTATGGGTATATGCAGTTTATGTCTGTGGCCTCTGGTACTTTCAATAAATCAGTGTGATGATAATTCGAGGGGGGAGTGGAGGTATCTGTTTATTATCTTTAATATCTTTTGTGCTATAGGAACGTTATATTGGGGAATTGGACTTGAATGTACTCATGAGTACTATTGATCCATGCAATACTTTCCTGAAAATGTATACAAATCACTGTTTCAATTTCCGTGCAATTTACTCAACTAACTATATAAACAAAATCAGATTGAAAACTAGCATATTTTGACAACAGTTGCTTGGTTAGAGTGTGTAAATGAGGGTCACTAAATACTTGCCACTGTAGCCTAAAGAAACATTTCATTTTCTTTTCAGATTTTATGCAAAAACTGCATAAAATCCCTTTATTGTCTGGTTGTATTCTAGAACAGAGACTGAGAAATCATTATATATGGGCATTATACTATTGCTAAAACTATGGCATAGCTAATCTAAAGATGCCCTAAGACTTTTGTACAGTATTGCATATTTAAGCACTGAACTGAATAATGTCCAAATTAGATACAGCCAAAATGTATTAGGCTTGCACACTGGAAGCAACTACAGCTATTGCAACATACTGCAGTATGCTCAGTCATGCAATAATAAAGTCTGCAGTGTCCTGTGGTCAAAAACTTGCACTGATTGCATTAGAGGACCAATTGAATTCAAATGTCTACAGAAAATCCCTTTAAAAGCCTTTTGCCACAACACACAATAAAATACAATATAACTGATTTTTAAATGTAACCGCGTTTGCACATTACAACTCTCACTACAAAGTGGAACCACCATAATTGTTTAATGTGGCCAATTACTATAATTTCATTCATAAAATAGCTGGTGTGGATAAATTAGAGTACTTTAGAGTTACCATTATAAACTTACTCAAGTCTCACCGATCCACTTTCACTTCACACACCAGTGTAACTGACCCCTACCAACTGCAGTGGTTTTAATTATTTTACTACTAATTGGGCTGTTTCTTCAGAAGTCCACTGCTAGTAGTCCATGATAATACAAAGAAGGCACTGTGATTAAAAATATGCTTTCAAAAGGACAGTGGAATAAAGGTAGGAAAATGAATAAATCAATGTTAGAGACTTTAACTATCCCTAGAAGTACCATTCAGAGTCTAGTTTCCCAAAGCCTTCATTAAGTTAAGATCATCTTAGCTGGGAGAAGGAGTATTTAATGTGATTCTCACTCCATCATTTAACAATAGTCTTCAAACCACAATACTCTGGGGAAATCCACCTATGGATGCCACAATATGGCATCATCAACACCTTGCCTAAATGAGGCTGTCTCTAAATTGGTTCACAAAGCCAGGGGAAAATAGATCAGGGAATCTATGATGAAGAAAATGGCATAGCAGTGAAATAGAGTGAGAGAGTGACATTGAGGGGCTACTAGCTACTATGAATCAAAGCCCACCCCATCTCCTAAAATATTAGCTAGCTGTATGGTGATTCCATTGTAGCTAAGGCAGTAATATAGTGTATGGAATATTGATTGGGAAGAACATTTGTGAAAATATGCTTTAAGATGTATTAGTCAAATCCAAGTTCAATTTGCAAACTCAATATGGTACTATATTACATGGTACTGTTTGCTAAAAACTTGGAAATGAAATCAGTGTAGTCTAAGGGTAATATTCAGTCCTGTGCGTAAGTCTTAGATTTTCTATAGTTTTCTGTTTATATTCTGCTTATTCTTTATTTCCGTTTTAGTAATTACAGAATTTTGTAGTTCTACAATTACAGAGAGTAGTCTATTAGATTTTTTACATACTTTTCCTTTACTCTCTTGTTCTCTAATTGTCAGGACCCCAACAAGACCGCAGTAACACTGATGTGGTGGTGTGTTAGTGTGTGTCGCTACTGGAGTGTAAAAACACTGTTCACTCATTGACCATTTTACCTTACCTTATTGTTCTACCTTGTTAATATGAGAAGTGCTGACCATTAGAGAACAGAGCAAACGGACTAAAAAAAATAACAGAAACAGATGGACTACAATAATTCATAATAATACATTTTATTTTATCTCACATCAAGGTCAGCAATTCAACACGTTTTAAAAACATAAAGAAACAGTCTGTAAATGTAGAACTACAAAGTGCAACAGTAACCAAAACATAAATAAACAAAAAGCAGAATATAAACTAAAAAATACAGAATGCCCAAGACAGTACTGCATATAGCACATTCTCACTTTTCATATTGAATGCTATATGTGATCAGTTATGTTAAGAAAAATGCTTGACATATGTCACAAACTTAACATATTAGTCATTATACATTTAACATCATTGCAGGTCATAAAAAGCCTCAGTAACATTGTGTCCTAAGATGGTTTTATTTATTTACTTTAGAAATGTGATGGCAAAACAATTGACATTAAAACTAAGAACGTTTGGGTTTTACAAGACTGATATGACACTAACATTTAAGTAAGACAGCGAGGCTGTGTCCCAAACAACACACTTTGGAAGTTTACATACTACACTTCTAAAAGCACTTCTAATGTTACCTTCCAACAAGTCCTGCCTATTTGTTCTATGCCAGTGGATGAGGGCACTGCAACTTTTGAAGTTTATGATTGAGATTGGTCAGTATATGTATGTGATTGGGCTGTAGTGATTCGATATTCTGTATTGGTATCAAGCCGTTAAGTGGCAAAATAACTGGATTGGAGATTGGATGGGGGAAAAAAAACAGGAAAAAAGGAATATACTTAGTTGCATGTATTTTGTATGTATCCCATAACAAAACGGGATAATAAGAGTTTTTGAATCTTTAAACAAGCGCTTAATCCATGCTATCAATTCTTAGGAATAACTCAGCTCTAAATTCTAATTTCTCTGAAGATGATAAAAATAATAATAGCAATAATAAGAAGAAAAATTTGAAAACATTTAAATTCAAATTAATTAGCATTTCATAGGTAAAAGAGCCAGGACATTCAAATTTAATTCGGTGTTAAACTGATCTGACAGCCCTATACCGAAAAGAAGGGAAATGAAAGCTTCCATGTACATCAGACGTATTAAGGAAAACCCTGCTGTCCTCTGCTATACAGCTGAATATGGTCAAGTAGTTTCCAGCATGAAAGCAGCCCTATTTGTTTCTGTTTCTATGAACCTGCACACAGACTGAATGTAAATCATCATACCACCACAGTAATTTGTATGTTTATAAGAGCAATAGTGACATAATAATAAACCAATTTGACATACTTTTTACTACATGGTACCCCTACAAAACAACCACCCATGTGGGGAGACACAATCACATAATGTTGGCAAAGCAACGGATGGTGTAAATTGCTTGAGGAGGAATAAGACAAATGATGCATGAAATAAAATTATCTGCACTGTACACCTACAGGCTGCACCGACAGGTTTCTACGTAGGTTTAGTTATGTAACCTGGAAGCACAAGATGCAATCATGAAATATGAATATTCCAAGTGGAAATACAGATCTGCCTCAGCAGTCCATACATTAATCCGTGTTGTAAGACAGCCTGTGCTGTCCCATTGCTTGCTTGGTTTCATTTACTCTTTGTAGCTCCTTTTCTCCAACTTCCACTTTCATTAACCTACGCCTACTGGTCAGTGGCCTTGGCTGAAACGAGTCTCCTTTCTGGTGACCTACATGCTTAATCTTCTACATCATGACTGGTGAAGTTAACGATATGGTCCTCATGCACAGACATTTTGGTGAGGGGCTCAAATATTTAAAGTGTACCTTTCATGCTACCCACCAACATGTATTCACTAATTTCCACTGTTTACAGCCTCATATCATCATCAGTTATGCCTTCATGGTCACAGACACCTTGTATGATGATTAGACCAATGAAAGAAAATTCTCTTCCAAATGCAATGGCATAGTCTCGTCAGAATGCATCCCGGCACTGAAAGAAAACTTTAGGACTATAGGACTTGTCACACAAAACCCCTTGCACCTTCGTACACACTCACCTTTGCCTTCTTATTAACTATACACACCTGGAGCTCATTTCACCTTCTAATTAAGCACCATATATGTATTACAAGGTTGCACTCACTCCTTGCTAAGTCTTGTGGCTTCCCCAGTTCTAAGTGTTTTTTTGGATGTTTAGTTATCGTGCTGTTACTGGTGCCAACCAGTTTCTGTTTATTTAGTTTTCGCCTCTCGTTTTTCCCTCAGGATTTTGTCGCTGTGTTATCCCTCTTCCGAACTCTGGACCGTCTAATTCTGTTTGTTGCCTGCTGTGTCTATGAAGATGTCTGATTCACCCAACACGCTGCGTGTGCCTCTGCCATTTTTAAGCGCACTTTACAGGTTATATTAACCTAAGTCAATAAGTTGCACTTGCTAGAACAGAACTTAAGATTAATGGGACAAATAAAATGAATAACACACACTTTTCTGTGGTGGCTTAGTGGTTAAAGTAATGGTCCAGGGATCAAATGAAACCCCTGCCAAGCTTCTACAAGGCTTCGGTATGCCCTCTTATCTAATTGCTTAGATCTTAAGCTTGTATCTTTGTATATCACATTGAATAATGTCTGCTAAATGACTAAACGTAAATGTCATTCTTACAAACAAAATAATGTTTCCTAGCATGACAACATAATAAAGTGTTGCCAGGTGTATGATAATTTTTGTATTTGTACGATAATTTTGCGATGTATGTAATGTACTGTACGATCAATAATCCCAAAAAAGGCCAAATACACGATAAGTTGACCATTCCGTGAATGTGTGGTTGTAATTGGTTATAATCAGCCTGTCGCAACTGTCTGTCAGAGTTTTTATGTGAACCCTGAAGGCATCTGGAAATTCCAGCCAATCGTGCTTTTCTAAAAGAATAGTATGCTGCGCCCGCCACATGAGTGAGGAAAAGAAAACAAGCTGTGAGTGCCTGTTAGATACTATTCAACACTAGACTGACCAAAGCGTATCGATAGACTTGTAATTTTGCTTATGACGGGTGTACGATAATTTCCCTGTCTCTGGTACAATAATGCTACAGTTCTCACCTGGCAACACTGACACTATCTAGCTTGCTGATACATAGGCTAATATGCTTGCACTTGAAGCCAGGTGGCAAGTAGGAGTTCCTTAACTTTTAGGACTAGAAAAATGCTCATAGTGAAACCTTTATTAAAAATTACCCATGAGCATAAAATCCTCTCAAATAAGAGCTAGCGTTGATGCTAAGGCTAACTTGGTGGCAGGTAAATGTCAATACATATTTATAAAACAAAGTAGACTCAATGCATGTATAAACGATAATAAACTGCAAGCTGTAATATGTGGTTTATAAGAACAAAGAACAAAGGAAATTAAACCAGCCTGCCAGACCTGCATCCAGCATGAATGTCACTGAATGCAACGCTCACCCTGAGACTAACATTTTTGTGAAAGGCAAATTAACATGCTTTGTAAGACAATACCTAAATTACCTTGAATACCGTGCTGACGTGTGTGTCTGTGAGTAAAGTTAAGCTAAAATTCAATATGAATCACAAAGAATAGACCCAAGAGTGATGAGATACTTGGAACAGAACCCAATCCACTATGTAGCTATTACTGTAAGCCAGACTACTCCACTATATTGCTGTGTTGACGGCAACACATGCTCTTTTTGTAAACAATGCATCTGTGGATGAGGCTCTGTTCGCAGGTTTCACGTGTCTATTCAAGACATGCACCTTATGCTCCACAAGCCACCTCCCCACCCCAAATGACTAAGCACTGACTAATAAAAATACAGCATCTTACATATGCCACATAAGGCTTAACAGAAATTAACTTGCCACTGTATCAAGATTTATGGCTTTATGAATCATTATGTAATCTTGTAACATTATTAAGCAGTATGTTTCAAACACATAATGAGTCAAACAGGCTTTGTGTCAGTAGATTCCAGTTCATTTTGGAAGCTGTGTTGGTACTAATTCAACCACATGTAAAGTGGTACAGACTTTCTTCTACAAAATAGTTCAAAGGCTTTAGTGACAAAGTATTGCAGTACAATCATTATGTTAGATTGTAAACTCATGCCCCAATAGCACAATAAACGTACAAACCTTTCCAAAACATAAAATATTCCACATCTTTGGCCACCTCTGGCCAGATGTGCACTACTACTGACCAGTTTACACAACTCGAGGAACTTGAATGGGAAATCCATTACTCAACCATAAAAGAAACCTGAACAGAGCTGGGACACAAGGCAAGAAGCCTGTATCCCAAGGTTTTGTTCAGGTCTTTCTCTTTTCATCCTTTTCTGTCATGTGTGCAGAAGTGGTAAAAATGTATATAGTACTTTGTTACTGTACTGTACTATTTTTTATATGGATCTGAGTATACTTAACTCTTTATGTAACTATAAAATGCTTTTTATTTCTATTTACTACGTGACAAAGGGAAAAAGAACAACTATATATTTAACAGTAATTTGAAATACTATTTAGTAAATGTCTGTGTTAATTGGGAAAAAGACAAAATGGATGTTCTTTTAATTTTAAGCAGTTTAATGCTATGAATAAAAGAGTCCGTATTAATAATTAATTTTGACAGGTTTGGCTGCTATTAAATCACTAACAATACAAGGGTGCAAACTGGAGCTCTGATAATAAAAGCCCATTTGCAAATATCTTTGACTAATGTAAGCTAAAAGCCACCCTGCTTTTAAGGGATTCCAGGATGGCTAGAGCACTTCTAAATTAATTATTTATGGATATTTATAGATTTCGATATGCTTCATATAGTTATATATGTAGATATATTGTTGTGCCATATTTTATAATTTTACTTTTGAGTTGAATTTCTTTTGGATTGATTTTGTGGGTATTCTTAAAATTCAAAGTATAGGAATATAATTAAACCCTGTTTTTCGAACGTACATTCAGAAAATGGGAGGTCATTTTGTCTACTGTTTGACAGCATGTTAAAAAAGTGCTTATTGAAGTCGTATTGTGTGATGACTTTAATAATTATTCAAATGTTATATTCAAACGATTGCCTGAGTACAGTGATGAATAAGGGCATTTTCACACTTTTTAGTGTCCTTAGTGACTGTTTTAGTGTCTTTAGTGAACTCAGATTGCTGAGTCATGCATTCTTTGCATATGTGAACACATCAAAAGAACTCAGACCCATTGAAACAGCCCCAAAAATAAACAAAACTAAGACCACCTCCTGAGAAGGTCTTAGTTCACTTGTGGTTAGAGTTTGTTTTGCACAATATTCATAAAAAATATTTCTTCACATTACATGCTTTGTTTTTTCATAAATATCCTTCCTCCTTCATGCTTGTCTACACTTTTGTTGTTTTGATATTTCACATGAAATTTCTCAATTTTCTCAGTTGCTTTGCAAAACAGCACCATGAACATGTGCACACACATTATTCAGTGTTAAACAGGAGTTTAAGTATAAACACCAAGCTATCTGTGATCTCATCAGCGCTAATGTGACCCCAAAAAGAAGTGAGTCATCTTTATATGTTGCTTACAACTATTTGCATTTGATTTGAGTTTGGTTTATTTAAAAAAAGCGAATAATGTGAAAGCACCAACAATCATCTTAAATAAATACCAAAACAAAGCCAAATTAAAAAGTTTTAAAGATTTGCATCAATATATTCAAGTATGAATATGTGTAAGAATATGTGTATATTCAAGTAACAAAATGTGAAAAAGCGGTAACGGTTCTAAAAAAAAAAAAAAAGTGACCAGTCCCTGAATTAATCTTAATCCTCATTCAGTTTCTCCCATTAGGGAAGGGGTTGAAACAGTATGGTAAATTTTCACAGGTGTTATGCTGGATGCCCTCCCCGATCCAACACTCTCCACTTAATATGTTTTGGGACCTATGTTAAGCCTGCAAGAGACCACCATTCTCCCAAGCACTGGACCCTTTAGCATTATCAACAAATCAAGGGATCTGCTGTAATGTTTACTGCACAAATCACTACATCAACACAGAGTCGAAGAAGTCAGCATAGTGAAATCATCTGAAATCATTTGAAGCATCATGGGGATTTTTTATGTTACCTAGCTTTACTGATAGTACAATCCTCAAGGTTCAGAGGTACTCAAAGTCATTTCAGTTACTTTGTTGCCTTATCAGGTGTAAGGCAATTAGCCTGGTTACACTGGTTACAATTAGATGTGATATTATCTGTTGACAGTTGATCATTCACTGGAACCAGGTATTTTACTAATAAAATGTTAATTTGTTAATTGATAATTGATTGAGAATAAATGTTATTTTTACATAGATATTGGGGGTTATAAGTGTAAAACATGGCAGCACGGTTGCTCGGTGGGTCTGCCTCACAGCAAGAAGGTCCTGGATCCTTTCATTTTAGTGCTATTCATACATTCTTGAAGTTGGAGTCTACCCATATGCTTCACATTCAACTGTAAAATAAAGTAAAGTAAGCAAATACTAGGAATGAAGAGTACAAATGAATACTAGACAGCTGAACATTCGAGTTGGAATGTTTTAAAATGATGTGCAGCAAATATTTGTTAAACACATAGCTGTCTACTCAATATGTCCAGTCAGACAGTTCAGCTAGACCTACAGTGTGAACACATTAAATCATTATATCATATCTGCTTCACCATGACAACAAGGTTTTCTGCATTATAGTTACTGTACTAATAGGCTGTTCTGCTAACCTGATACTGCACAACTGACACAGGGAAGAAAGACTGCAGAGGAAATTTTAATGAGGCATCCTACAAAATGCTATCCAACAATTAGTGTCTTTTCCTTTGGAAATTGTCAGTTCTAACTGTCGCTTTCAGATTACAAAATTTGTATTTCATTTTTATTTTTTTTATTTATAGGACACATTAACCCTGATTAAGCAATAATCAACGCTTTCGAACCCAACAAAACAGGTTTTGATCTTTAGAACCACTGTGAGATCTGTGGCTGGTTGGGAGGCTGGCATGGTGGGAGGATATAAAGGCATTGACCCTTACAGCAGCTCAGTTTGAAATGGGCCACTGCGCGTGTTCAAAGAGCAAGACCGCTTAGAGGAAGATGGCTGCAGTGTTGCAATACAAAAGTTCTGTTTGCAAATCTACGGTTGATATTTCATTAAGCGGGGTCACTTTAACCTATCAGAGCTTTTTTTTTATCGTGTTTGCACTTGAGAAACAAGGTTTTTTATCTAGTCACAAGAAGGTTAAGTGGTGGTGATGCACTCACTCTTAACAAGGGCTAAAACTAATTTTATATACAGGGAAATCCTGCTTCTGAGATCAATCATAAGCAATGTAGTTACACAAAACGCTAGATGTAGTACACCACTGCGATGTTCAAGGCCAAATACATCCTGCTGCTTTATTTTGATCAGCCCGCACATACTGTACATGCAAACAGCAGCATAAAGGTGCATACTGCACGATTACTCATTGTTTTCACATGAGGGAAATATAGTTATACGATATGAATTCGATTATCACAATCCCTTTGGAAAGAACTAGAACGGAAATTGAGAACCAGGGTTTCTCCGTCCAACATCTGTATCGGACCTCACAACTGCTGTTTTGAATGAATGTTTTCTACAAAATCTTGTAGAAAGCCTTTCCAGAAGAGCTAAAGCTGTCATAGTTGCAATGAGGAGCAACTCCATATTAAAGCCTATAAATTTATAATAGAATGTAATTAAAGCTTCTGTGTGTGTAACATGTAGGTGTAGTACTTATGTCCACATAATGTATATATGCCATATACTGTACTGACACAATTAAAACAGTCAAACTAACCTCAGACTTTAGACAGTACCATAGACAAACCCACAAACGTCTGCTGCACACTCCATCTGTGCTCAGCGAGGCTAGGTGACTCATTATTAACGCACACAACAGGCAAGCTGGGCAATGATACAGCAGAGCTGAGCAGTCACGATAATGGCTTTTATCCTTCACTTTACACACAGTTCTCCTCATCCTGTTACAGCACACACCTTCAGTGAAAGCTGAGTTTCTTAGGACAAACCAGCAGTTGGATGTCCAAGGTGCATTCATGTGCAAGGCCAATGATGGCATTTTCACTTGGTCAAAACTGACAGAAGTCATACTGTGGCTCATAAAAATCTAAAAATATATTGTGCTGATACATTGGAGCAATGAAAGAAAAATCACCTGGACTGATGTGTCCCATTTTCTTTTACACCCTGTGGATGGCTGGGCATCTATAAATCTAGCCATCCATCTACAGATATAGATAGAGCATCTAGACCAAGTACAAACAAGACCTTTCAAAACAGATTCTTAATGGATTACAGTTACATAACTATTACAGTTCATTTATATCCAATTCCGGTTAGAGGGACTGACAAACCTGTTGTGGCACAGTCATGAAGGTACTGGACTGTTGACCTAAAGATCAAATCCCAGCAATGTGTTGCACCCTGACAGCACAATATGTAAGTTACTGTGCATAAGGGTGTCTGCCAAATGCTTAAAACATATATGTAATGTAATGTGACTGTACTGTAAATATATAAAAACGTTATATCTCATATGGCTAAAAAACATCCATCCATCTATCCTTTCATCCATCCATTATCTTCCACTTTATCCACAGCGGAAGATGGGGTCGCAGGCCAGCCGGTACCCACCTGGCAACTCTGGGCGCAAGGGCAGAAACAACCATAGATGGGGCGGCAATGGCTAAAAAAATAGTAATATAGTAATAAATAAATACAATTAAATAATAATGTAATAAAAAATAGTGAGCAAACTGTGCCAGGAGATGACAATCTGCAAACGATGTTGGAAATATCTTGCAATTAAAGACAGCTCAATAATTCATTTCACCATGTACAAAATTTCGAAGGCAGCTGTCCATGACAGTGTTAAACCAACCAAATTTCCAGCACAAAACACACTTAAGATCATTCTTCAAAAAAGTGTCTTATGACAAGAAAAGGAACAGATGGCAAAACGTAACAAATGCTGTCACCACTTACATCACAAAAGTCATGGTGCCAATCCAAGCAGTTGAGAGAGGGGTTATTTTATACAATGTAGGTTTCTGGATTTTCTTTTAGATATTCTGTCTCTCACTGCTAAAATAAACCTACCCATATAATGATATACTTTTCTTAACATTGTAACATTGTATATATATATATATATATATATATATATATATTGCTCATAAAATAAAGGGAACACCATTTAACTAAGCAACAAAATATAAATCAAACTTCTGTAAAATCAAACTGTCCACTTAGGAAGCAACACTGCTTGACAATTAGTTTCACATGGTGTTGTGCAAATGGAATAGACAACAGGTGGAAATTATTAAAAAAGGAGTGGTTCTACAGGTGGGGACCACAGACCACTTCCCAGTACCTATGCTTTCTGGCTGATGTTTTGGTCACTTTTGAATGTTGGTGGTGCTTTCACACTCATGGTAGCAGGAGACGGACTCTACAACACACACAAGTGGCTCAGGTAGTGCAGCTCATCCAGGATAACACATCAAT
>JAUZST010009326.1:0-13045 GCA_034779995.1 Parotocinclus haroldoi
TGTGTGTGTGTGTGTGTGTGTGTGTGTGTGTGTGTGTGTGTGTGTGTGTGTGTGTGTGTGTGTGTGAGAGAGAGACTCCATTAAGCAGCTCGGCTCCCTTTCACACACTCTTAACTCCATTCTGCTGGGAGGTGAAGCTCAGATCGAGCTGATTAGATGCTTTCTGCTCTAACCGCTGTCTGCTGGATCATCTCCATCACGTCGTTAAATAAAGCAGGAGATCAGAGGGGAGGGACGAGTTGGATGTTTTACTACATTTTTGGAGAGCGTAGGCTGGGAGGAAAGGCAGCACGTGACTGGACGGCTGGTTTTATAGCGAGAGAGCGAGAGAGAGAGAGAGAGCGTGGACGTGGTCATGTTCTGCTTTAATACAGGAGTTATCTGAGGAGCTTTAAAGGGCAGGTCCATACCTCTCTCTCTCACATTGTTCCTTACTCTCTCATTACTCTCGCACCTTCAGCGTTTGGGCTTTGTGCTGACAGAGGGAGCAAACTGCAGCGGAACAGATCCCTATAATAAAGCACCAGAGCACAAACACAGAGCGCTCTGTTATTACGTCCTGACTTCCACCATTATCTTCAGCACTGACCGGTAAATAACCAGGAGACCACGGTCCGGCTTCAGCTGCTTCTGCTGCTGCTCAACACCCGACCCAAACGACCTGATCGAAAGCCTCCACCTGATCGGCGTGCACACGTAACCATGGCAACGGCACCAGCCACAACAAAGCAGCAACGTCACAACTAGGCAACGTTAGTTTGGATCCAAATCCGAACAGGCTTTAACGAGAACCTGGGCTTAAGCTCCAAAGTGAGTCGAGCACTGAAGATCAGTTTGCTGGTGTTTGCAGATCTTGTATCTGGTGTAGATGTTAGGGATGAGAAACGTTACGGGACGCTTATACAGCATCAGCAGCTCCTGATTTCTCTCTCTGATTTTTCCTTAAACTCGCCGTCTTTGCTTAAACGGCGTCCTCGGCCGATCCGAGCTTCGTTCATGGATCTGTTAAGTCCGGCTCAAACCCGACTGAGCTGCTCATGATCTACAAACTCCGACTTTAACAATTCAGACTCGTATGAGATTCTTATCTTATTTTCTTCTCTTATTACAATAACGGATTTTAAGAACAGAATTCTGAGCAATAAAAACAAACATTATTAATAACGTGTTTGGACTGTTTCCGCTTCCTTTGGGCTTGTTTCCATAGACCTGGTGGCTTGTTTGTCTCATGGGATCTGGCAACCCTGATAAGTGTGTACCAGGTGCTTGTTGTAGATTAGGTTGAGGCGTTTAAAGACTTTCTCTAGTTATTTCTGTGTCGTTTCTAATCCTGCCTTTAGACACTTTTCTGTATTATTATTATTAATATAAACTGTGTTTTTTTTTTTATCCGTTTAAATAAAATGTTCCACCAGATACTGTTTCTTTTGTTTCTCTCCTGTTCCGTATCACCTCTGTGCTGGATTTCATCATAAAAACGTACGCAGCTCTACCAGCCGCACGCTGCACGTTGCTCCAGGTTACGACATGTTATCCTGATGATGACATCATAAGATTGATTTGCGGATCTGAATCCGAGGTGAAGCTCGCCTGGTGTCGTGACTCGCAAACTTTTTCTGATGTAACCTTGGGTTGCTGCGGCGTTACGCCAGGTCAGAGACGGCGGATTTATTCCGTCCTCTTATTTTAAATCAGTTTGCGTTTCAGGTTTAATCTTGTTGTTTAGGATAGCAGCGTTTTATCTCGGACGCCAACTTCATTCTCCGTGTTTGTACGTTCACAAAGGGTGCAGAATCCAATCCAGACCCGTATCGTCTCATCTCGCCGGACGGGATGTGATCCTAAAACCTTCAGATCAATAAACAAGCCGTATGAGTGAGTAGGAACATCTAATATTAACACGATTCATAAATGATACATCTGGGATCATTTAAACTGGGATTTAAGGTCCTGGGTTCAAATCCCACCTCTGCCAAGCTGCCACGGTTGGGTCCTTGAGAGAGCTGTGAGTCGCTCTGGACGAGGGCGTCGGCTAAATGTCGTAAACGTAAGTCACTTGTAAAATGTAGAAGCGCCCCCGGCTCATACAGTTCCAAACATGGGAGAAAGGAACCCCGGTTCTAGGTAACGACAGAAAAGCTCCTCGAATAACAAGAAGAAAATGTAATGGCTTTTATTTACTTTTCTTAATTCTGCATTTTTTACCTTGTAATGCAGCACCTGTATCTATAAATAATATTTTATTTCTTATATATATATAAATATATTTATCTCTAACTCCAATCAATAGAAATACATTCAGATCAAACATAATTACATCAAATAGGAATTTAGGAACTTATTTTATAATTCCTGAATCTCGTTTCCGAGTCGTTTCTGACTGGTCGACTTTGGTGGGATTTGTACCCGAGTCCAGTCCCTGTCTCTGCTGGGCTGTTTCTCAGACCCCTGTGGGTCCAGACCCTGGCAGTACCAGCCCTCCTCTGGGCTCCTGAGAAACGCTGCGGATCTCAGAGAAAGCGGCAGGCCAAGCTGAAAGCCCTCGTCTAAATCCTAACCTTCAAGAATGGAAATAAAGAAAGAAAGGAATCAATCCATCAGGTTCTTTAGCTGAAATCTGAGAGCGTGGGTGAGAGTCGACCCCGTTTGAAGCTTGCTTGAAGTTTCTGGCCTGCTGAAGGTTAGAGGATTTGGATGTGCCGGCAGAGCGGGGCGTGCTGTTTAAACAGAGCTTAAGTGTGAGCTCCTTTATTATTAGGTCGTTTATTTTTGCTCCTTATCAGGAAAGCTATTAAAAAGCTCATTCTATTACGATTGGATCTTCAGGGTTATCAGATCGACATGTCTGAGGAGACGAGGTCAGCACAGGAGGGATTAGATACAGTAGCCTCTCTCTCGCTCTCTCTGATTTATCTCCATCATGTTGGGCAGCGAGTGGGATCAGCGGGACATGCTCCCAGCTATCTGCTCTAATATCTGCAGGGCTTAGCCTCCTCCCCGAAACACTCCGGGTGACTTTTCTCCATCCACACGCCCGGGGCAGACCAAGTCAGAACACCTAATTGGCTCAGAAGGGCACGCTGTGGGTGCACCATGGATTTAGCTGGTATTAGAGATCCTCACCAGAGTTACACCTCGTATTTAATCAGCACGTACCATCTGAATCGTTCAGAGGGGGGAAAACGTACGCTTGTTTTGGTTCTGACCAACATTTACTCTCCTAACATCGAGTGAGTCAGATTCTGAATCACTGAATCATTCTGGGAGTCAGATTCTGAATCAGTGAATCGTTCTGGGAGTCAGATTCTGAATCAGTGAATCATTCTGGGAGTCAGTTAGTGATTGAATCAGTGAATCGTTTTAGACGACAGAAAAATGTAGAAAGCTTCTGAAGAACAAACGAGAGTTTATAAAGTGACCTGGTGAACATATTTATCTTACTGTACACATGGAATAAGGGTGTGTGTGTGTGTGTGTGTGTGTGTGTGTGTGTGTGTGTGTGTGATCTGAAGGAGCTACAGAGATTGATTTCACACCCACATTCCTACACGTTTAATAACTCCTGAATAATGAGAGTTGCTTGACTCTATAAATTAAATGCTGGATTCTGATCTGCAGCTCAGAAATAAAAACATCACAACTGAATAAAGAAAGAGAAAATAAACACGATATTACAGATTCAGCCTAATATAACTCACTTATTTTTACATTTAACTTCTGCTTGTTTCACCTATTACTATAAACTTAGTACTATTAACCTAATTTGTTTAATTGTTATATAGAATATCTATTCTGTTATCATGGTTAAATGTTTTTTTTTTGCAATAATGAGGTCTCTTTCTTATAACATTTAGGGATTTTTTTCTTTACCACCAAACTTACAGTCTTTAAATAATAATCCCTACCTTATTATATTAATTATTTCATCATTTTATATTCTATATTTTATTTTATGTATATTGTAATTAAAGTATTATTATTATTATTATTATTATTAATAAATTCATGCTATTATATACTAGTATTTAAAAAAATAATTAAATAAATAAATAAAAAAAATATATATACACTACTCTTTTATATCCTTTATTTTATTTTATTTATATAATTATTAAAGTATTATTATTATTATTATTATTATTATTATTATTATTATTATTATTATTCAATTTATTATATATACTACTCTTTTATATCCTATATTTTATTTATATAATTATTGAAGTATTATCATTATTAAATGTATTATATATACTACTTTTTATATACTTTTTTATTTTTATTTTATTTTATTTATATTATAATTAAAGTTTTATTATTATGATTATGATGATGATGATGATTATTATTATTTTTAAAAATATTTTATTTATTATATATACTATTGTTTTATATTCTGTAGTGTTATATTCTGCATTTTATAATACTATACTATACTATTTTGTTATTTAATATTTATTATTTAATATTATTTTACTATTTTATTTAATCATTATACATGTTTATATACTGTATATTCTTTTTTATTTAATTTGTTATTTTATTTATTATTTTATTAATTATAAAGACAATTGTATTATATTCTGTAGTTTTATATTCTTTATTTTATTATACTCTGAATATATGTATTATTTTGTTTATTATATACACTATTGCCTTATATCCCATAGTTTTATGTTGTTTATTTTATTTTGTGCATAATAAATGTATTTTAATTATTATACGTACACAATTTTCTTATGTTCTTTTTTATATTCCTTATTTTTATAATACTCTTAATAACATGTTGCTTATCTTATTTATTATATACACTGGTGTCTTATATCATATAGTTTTTTATCATTTGATTTGTTATGATATGAATTATTTTATGATATATATTATGGTTTGTTTTATTTTCCCTGTTTGATTATACATTTCATATTGTATTACTGTTCATTTCCCTTTATATATTATATATAAATAAATATATATATATATATATATTTCCCTTTATATATTAGTAGAAATGGAAGTTTCCTAGGCAGGTGATGTTGCTCGTGGTGCTGCTTCTTCTCTCAGGGGGAACTAAAACACAGCAAAGACGTACGTACACATTACTGTTCCTGCACATCAGCAGATGCTTTACGCCATTTGCTGTGTTTGCCTATTTGTTTTTCTTTTTTATTGCACCAAACAGCAGGCCACATCTGGCCAGGACCTCGTTCCCAAATCGGCAGCAGATGCAGGCTGTCGTACATCCGTCAATCCTGAGGACGACGTGAAGAATAAACGCTGCGTTTAAGCAGCCGCTGAGATAAAGTACCAGGAACCATGTGGTAAATCTTAGACGTCCTGTGGAGATACGAGGTTATGACATCACGATGACATCGGCAGCCGGTGAGCTGAGAGATGGGGAGAACATGCCAATCTCTGTACAGGCTAACCAAGGGGTGAGGAAAGGACCCAGGTCTGTGGAGTTCAGGAACCATGGAAAAGTCAGTGCTTATTGGTCAGAGTGTGATTCATGTTCTAGGTCACAGCCGTTATCGGACGTTCTAATGTGTTATTTATTGATTGTTTCCATGGTAACTTCCTCTCGGTAGGACTCTCACAGTACAGACGCTTTCTGGCACTGAGAAAGGAACGAGAGAAAACGCAAAACGTAAATATATGTACTTATCAATTTACATTTAAAGAACATTTACATTTCAGGACATTTATTTATTTTTAAAATAATAAAACCATATAGATTCTCAAACTTAAGTGATCAGATGCTATAACTACAGTCCAAAGTCAGTTCTTTATGGGGGAGTCGGACTTGCCGGAGTACTAGCAGCTTTTGGATCTAAAAGTGGTGTTTAAGCATGTCTTATATTTTCTAATTTATTATATTTATTATTATACGTATTATTTTAATTACTAAATATAATAAATAAAATAATTCAATACAACAGGGTACATAATTAAAAATAATCTAATTTAAAAATATGCCAACAGTATATTTAATAAATTAAATCAATATTATAATTAGATGATAACAGACAACAGTGTATTTATATATATATTGTTTTTACATTTACAATTTGATTGTATTTATTATTTATTACTATTTTTCTGTTTATTCTATAGTTTTATATTCGGTTATTTTGTTGAACCTTTTACAGTAATTTTAGTTATTAGGTAACGGTGATTTAAAAAAAACAAAAACAGACAAACACAGGTTTTAAAAACAGTGTGTTATCATCTTTATATCATACTAGCTAAAATCCCAGTGGCAGTTCCACCATGCCCCCTGTGGGGCACCCCGCTCATACAGCATGGGCTGCTTAGTGTAAGGGTTCTGCCAAAAACCTCCTGAACACAAATCACCTTCAAGCTCTGACAAATGGTCTGATCCAAGGCAACCAAACAAACACACCACACCATCCAAGAGAGGATCAAGAGACGTGCTCAACAACATAAAAGGGCATGAGCTAACATCTAGCAGCTCATGCTGTGGGCGATCACAAAATGGCCTCCACAGCCACATGAAAACCCAACTCCACCTTTATCATCTCCACGTTTAAGATCTCCACCTTTATCATCTCCACGTTTAAGATCTCCACCTTTATCATCTCCACATTTAAGATCTCCACCTTTATCATCTCTACGCTTAAGATCTCCACATTTATGGTCTCCACGTTTAAGATCTCCACATTTATCATCTCGACGTTTAAGATCTCAATCTTTATCATCTCCACGTTTAAGATCTCCACCTTTATCATTTCCACGTTAAAGATCTCCACATTTATCATCTCGACGTTTAAGATCTCAATCTTTATGATCTCCATGTTTAAGATCTCCACCTTTATCATTTCCACGTTTAAGATCTCCACCTTTATCATCTCCACGTTGTAAGATCTCCACCTTTATTATCTCCACGTTTTAAGATCTCCACATTTAAGATCTCCACCTTTATCATTTCCACGTTTAAGATCTCCACCTTTATCATCTCCACGTTTTAAGATCTCAATCTTTATGATCTCCATGTTTAAGATCTCCACCTTTATCATTTCCACGTTTAAGATCTCAATCTTTATTATCTCTACGCTTAAGATCTCCACCTTTATCATCTCCACGTTTAAGATCTCCACCTTTGTCATCTCCACGTTTAAGATCTCCACCTTTGTCATCTCCACGTTAAAGATCTCCACATTTATGATCTCTATGTTTAAGATCTCCATTTTCATGATATCCACATTTAAGATCTCCATGTTTATGATCTCGACCTTTATGATCTCCATTTTTAATATTTCCACATTTATGATCTCCACATTTAATATCTACATTTATGATCTCGACCTTTCTGATCTTCACCTTTGTGATCTCCACCTTTATGGTCTCCATCTTTGTGATCGCCACGTTCAAAATCTCCATGTTTAAGATCTCCACCCTTATGATCTCCTCCTTTATGATCTCCACCTTTAAGATCTTGTCCTGTTAAACGTTCTTGATGAGCTGATGAATCTCTGCCTCCTCGCTTTCCTCGTTCGTTGCTGTAATTTCCATCTCTTGCTGGTTAGACGGTATCATTTTCTGCTGGACGTGGAACACGAGCTGAGATTAATCTTGGCTCTGCAAGGACCTTCGTCGCTAAGAGTGATGATGTGGCAATCGACTATAGGTCAGAACTAGAATTATAACCACAGCATGCAGCAGCAGAACCCACAGAGAACCATATTTAACGGAACAGAACTCACATCCGTTCTGATCAAAATCACTTCATAAACTCCACCAACGGCCAGCTGTTAGCATTAGCATTAGCATTAGCATTTACCGAGAACATGAGAGACCAGACAGTGGGGTTTGGGCCAGTTTGGGTAGATATGAGGGCTATCTTTTGGGTTTTGTGAACCAGTGAACCTTCATGCACCAGCATTCAGCATTCCATCTGGAAACCACAAGGAAGCATCATCTCTGTATTTTACCTTCTGCGGTTCTGCTACAGGAATGCAGAGATATATTTTATCAGAAACTTGGTCTCTTAGAAACAGATCTGCTGACCTGATGATTTCAGTTCCGCTTTAGTTCTGTAATCTTATGTTTGTTTGCTCCTGGAAATAAGAAAAGGAAACAAATTTTCAATCGTGGATCTACGAGTGAGAAAAAGGAGAGCTGAGAAAGTGAGAATCACCCAAGGACAAAGTATAGTGGGTTAAGGAAGCTGGATAAGAAACAAAGCCACGCCCAGACCATATTAGTCAATATGGGAAGTTTATAAGATGTAAGACGCTCGGAAATAAGAGAGAGAAGAAATAATTCGGTTGAAAGCTGTGGAAAGAAAGCAGGATAAAAAAGTAATATTTGGAGATGAGAAACAATCCCAGCTTTAGTTTGTTGATTCTTTTTGTTTGTTCTATTCATAAACTAGAGCATCATTATTTGAGCTCCTCAGTGTTGGCACTTCAGCCCTTTGTTTAATTTCCCGGCTCCTCCCTGTACTGCATGTGTTCTGCTTTCCCTCAGACCCCAAAATAACAGATGGTACCTTACAGGCCACACTGGTTAGGGAACACGTGCCTACTGGGTAAACTGGATTGTTTTAGCCACTCTGCTTCAGATCCAAAAACTATTCACACGTAACAAGTAAATCATATAAATTATAAATATTTATTTGTCCCTTTTTGAGTCTTGGTTTCTTCCTTTATGTTAAGGGAGTTTTTCCTTGCCACTGTCGCTCTAGGCTTTTTTAAATAATATAAGATTATAAAGCTGCATTAAACAATGCTCCGTTATTTAAAAAATCTGACTTTGACTTCCACATTTAACAACATTATTTTCTTTTTTAAAAAAAGATCTGCAATACTAATTGGTCCCCGTTTCCATGGCGACAGTCCATCCTAGATGCCTCCGAGCCCAGAGGAGTGGGCGGAGCTTGTGGGCGCGGTTATAACACAAGGTTTGTTTTCGGTACAGTAAAGTTATAAGCGGTATTTATGAATGTAACTCTGGATTATAGAACTCGATAAAGGTTGGGATAAACTAATCCCTTACCCACGTGCTCCTATCAGATACCAATCAATGATGCTTCTGAGGGAGGAGAGAGAGATCACCCCTGTTCGGTTTCCTTTTTAGGACTGAATTTGCTCCAAATTCGGACTGGCTTAATGATATTATGGTCTGTAGAGGGAGAAACAGCTACCATTTTGTGGAACATCGTTGCGGCGTTAATTTAAACTCAGCATCTGCATGCCCCTTTCTATAAAGCACCTTTCGGAGCATACGCTCATGCATACTCAAACCGAACCGCAGCTCATTTGTTTCGCGTGACACAACACATTATGGCTAATGACTCTCTCCTATATCTGGCACCTTCCCAAATCACTGACCCTCTGAGAAGCCACCTTCCTCCACCCCGAATATGGCAGGACATCTGGCTCAGAATTTCCACCAAATGAACTGGAAAGCTTTATCAGGTTCAACCTTCATATCGATGATCTTTAGATGTTTGCAGCTGCCGATGACTCCATCTGTTCTAAGCTCCACCCAGCAAGATCAGCAGGACATATAGAGTGTGAGATCATTCGTACGCTTCTCATAAATGAATCTCTTGCCCAAGCTCCAAAATGCTCAGCACCGCCTCTTGTTGAGTTTGGACCGACTGATCGAAGCCTGCCAAGTGATTAGCCCGAGCCACGTATTAATTGCTATTCCCAGAACAGATTAAATGGTGGCCTCGAGTTAAACATTATGTGGTGAGGACATAATCACCAGTGACCATGAGTTCCATCGTTTGTGGAGTTCAAATATTAATTAATGGCCTCAAAAATTATCTCATGGCCTCAGACCGTGAATTTGTGTGGACGTGCTCGTTAGCTTTAATTACCGGGCCGCGTCGAAGCTCTGTATGTACGGTCCTATTTTTCTGGATTGTAATGTCACAGCGGGAAAAAGCTCCATCCAGCAGCGCCCTGGCAACCCCGCACCAGTTAAACCAGTTAAAACCAAGCCGGATCTCATGATGCAGAGGAAATGACATGATGAACAGAACCGTGGATACAAGCCTAGCAGTGCAGTACGAGCAAACCCTGCAGTACCATCTCTGGCCAGCAGTTGGACTGTCATGATGTTGAACTACATTTCCCAGAATGCTCCTAGCTAATCACAGCCATTTATGCATATAAGGTTGAATCATGAAGCAAACTAAGAGTTACTAACCCAGAAATCTACTGCGAGATAAGAAAACATTGATCCAGCTGGAACTGAAACAGAAAGAACATTTAAAGAGTGAGTAGCGAGAAAAGAACGTCTGTAAAAGTTTAGAGGCAGCTAAAAACAGAAAAGGTTTCTAGGCTTTAACCTGACAGGAAATGAAACAAACTGTAAGTTTGAGATTAGGAGCTTCAGAGTCGATCTCAGCCTTAGTTTGTTGGTTTTTTATTTACTTATTTATAAACCTTTTATAATTGCTGCTTTGCTTCTTTTAAATATCCTGCCCTTTGAGGTCCCTCTTTAAATCTTGGTCCTCACAAGCTTCCTTCCTTATAACATTTAGGATTTCTCCTTTCCACTGTCACCCTAAACTCGCTCAATTAGGGTTTTGGGCTTAGGAAATACCAAGATAATATGCAGAAGGTTCGCGTCCGCTTTATTAGGTAATAGCTTTTTGGTTGGACCCCTTTTTAGTCTGCAGCCCTCTCTTACTGACCCACAGTGCGATAACATGCACTCCATAATCCGATAATTATCCGAATCCTGCAGCATTCAGCGTTCTCTGATCTATAACTCAGAATAAGGAATCCAATTAAATCTGGTAACAAGATCTGCTTATTCCAATGGCTTAACCTTTATTTTTTGCTCTTCTTCCCATTGACCTGAAGGATTTTTCTCGTGGGATCTGGCAACCCCGGAATGTAACTATCATGTCATGGAACTAAATGCGGCCAGGCGCCTACCGGACACTTTTGTGGAGACTCTGAAAGTGCAACATTTTACTGGAGGAAACAAAGGGTTGTGATGAATGATCTGATTACTCAAGGTCCTGGAAATGTTCCTCAGAGTTTATGGGCCATTTTGAGCTAGATTTGTCGGCTGCACCTCCATGTGCTGTACTGAAGTGGGATCTGGAGGCTATGGTGAGTGTTTGAGTACCAGTTTGAAACCAGTCTGAGATGATCTGAGCTTTGGGATATGGAGCTTTATGGCCTGGAAGATGGTGCATTTTGGGTATTAAGGGGTGCACAGGGGCAGCACTAATACTCAGGTAGGGTGTGGGGTTTAAACTGCTCTCTAATAGTAATAAGGGGACGTCTGAGCTTAAAATAATCCCAAACATGAGGTTTTTTATCTCACTCCGAGGGTAGAGATGGAAATAAATCAGCAGTTTGTTCCAGATCATTTTGTTTAATCTCACAGCGTGAGCAGAAAGTTCTGACTCCGGCTCGTCCTGCATTCGGCTCACGTTCAGTCTGGGCTGACTTTAGGAGTTCAGAAACGGGGCAGCCAGGAAATATCGAGTGTACGTACCGGCCGTGTAAAGTTATCCTGCGGTGTGCCGTACCACTGTTTTGTGATTCAGACTTTAAAAAGTTCTTAGCTGGAATCTTGAGCTAGTTTGATGAGGGTAAAACACACACTCACTTCCAACGTGTCGTGCTAAAATTATCCCGAAACGTCGCCGGCCGTTTGATTCGCGCATTCGTACCAGAGCTCCACGATTATTTATCTTCTCATACGTATCACCTTGCCCTAGATTCTCCAATCTGCTAATGAGGAGCTATTTTGAACTTTCCACACGAGCCTTTTTAGTTCATCTCTCAAACCCGACAGGAGCAGATCAACATTTGGAAAGCCGAACTGAAATCAAACGAGACGAGAACCAGCTTCCTCAGAACCTCCACCAGAAGAAGAAAAATTCCCAGACTCGCTGTACACAGCAGGAAACGGACCAATCAGAATAAAGCTCAGATCAGACACGGTGCAACATGAATGGCTTTTTTTTTACTGTTCCACTCTCGTCTGAGGGTTCCTCCTCTCGGCTTTATTGTTATAAATCGGGAGAAGTGAAGCTCTGGGTCTGGGTAACGAGGATCCTGTGCAGGACGCGCTGGTTTTGGATAAATTCAGCACTCAGGAGAGAGGAAGAGGAGGATAAATGCTGTGTTCAGGCCGCTTTGCAAACACTATAATTACAGCAGCTTGAGTGCAGACAGAAAAGTTCAAGCAGCACTTCAGGCCGTAAATACCAGGTGAGATTCGGTAAAGGAATTAGAAACCAAAAAGCATTCTACTGTCACCGAGTAGTCGTACCGTCTGCATTATGGGAAACGCCGTCCTCGTTCATGTTTGGCTGAAAATACAAACGTTCTGCAGATGGCCCGAGGAAGCAACGTAACGCTGACCAATCAGGTAAAAGCACAGCCGCGACATGTAAACAAACTTCAAAAGGGAAAAAAAGGCGGCTAATAAACACGCTTTCAGACACGAGAACTAACTAACGAATTAAGAAATATTCAGTAATGCAGTAAATCCTGATCTAGAGCTAATGAAGTGTCTGAGGGACATGGATAAACCTCTGGTGTCTGATTCCTAAAAAGAAAGTCATTCTGGGGGAGTAGAAGGCATTAGGAACATTAAAACGTGGACAAAGTAAATCCACCAATCATTAGGGGCCTGATTAGAATGAACTAAATAATAAAATAAAATAAATAGATCCATAATTACAAACCTGTTTTGACAGCATAGCGGGTAAAATATATTTATTATTCTTCTAAAGCAGAGCGAATATAAGTAGGTTTCAGATACTATATCTACAGAAATAATAATAATAATGATAATAATAATAATACTAATAACAATAATAATAATAATTAATGATAATAATAATAATAATAGTAATAATGATAATAATAACAATAAAAACAATAATAATAATAATAATAATAATAGTAAAAATAATAATAATAACAATAATAATAATAATAATAATAGTAATAATCATAATAATAATAATAATAATAATAATAATAGTAATAATAATAATAGTAGTAATAATAATAAGAAGAAGAATAACAATAATAATAGT
>JAUZST010009327.1:0-13045 GCA_034779995.1 Parotocinclus haroldoi
TGTGTGGAGTCTGCATGTCCTCCCCGTGTCTGCGTGGGTTTACTCCGGGTACTCCGGTTTCCTCCCACAGTCCACAGTCTCCCACAGTCCAAAGACATGCGTGTTAGGTTAATTGGTGCCTCTAAAAGTGGCCATTAGTGTGTGACTGTGTGTGCGCCCTGCGATGGATTGGCTCCCCGTGTAGGGTTGTTCCTGTCCCACGTGGGGACCGGCTGGCCTTTGTGGCCCCATGTGGATTAAGTGGAAGATAATGGATGGATTATTATTATATTCCACATTTTTTTTAAAAACTCCGATGACATGCTTGTAACGTATACAAATAAGGCAACAACCCTAATGAACTTAATTCTATTGTTTAATTTTGAATTAAATTGTATAATGATTTGAGTTATTTCTGCCTTTTAATATTTGCGTATTAACACTTTGTACATCCAACTAATTTTACTTCCTAACTTTGCTAATGTAGCGTTATTATAAGCCTTTTGTAGCGTACAGTTTTAGGTCAGAGTAGGGAATTGTTACTGTTGCAAAGCAACGATTCATTTGTTGTGGACCTACTATTGGGCAGAAGGTATTTTTTTAGTATTAAAGGGTTTCAGTACGACATTCAGGGCTTCTTTGATTTCTTTTGTTTCTTTCTTTTTTTGTAAAAAACACGTTGAGTAAAAGAAATAGAACCATGGAGTTCGTGTGTTATCAATAATAACAACATGGCTGCTATGATCTATAGCACTCGCCTTTGACATGTACGTGTGTCTGCGCCAAATCAGCTGCCGTGCTTTGTGCAATAACATGTTCCCTCTATTGTTCTATTGTTCAAATATAGCTTTTGTGGAAGATTTTTTTAATGGTGTAAAACAAAATAACTTATTGAAACTACTTGCTGCTTGAAAGACACTTTTAAAATACTGACAGGTTTACACAAAATAGACGTCCATGCAGTGTAACTGTGGAAAACAAACAGGAGCAAAAAGAATGATACTGTTTTGTCAGCATTCATTCTGTAAATGAGGAACCTCAGCTATGCCACAAGGCCTTCAGTTCAGATCAAGGATTTTGATTAGCTGCTTTTTAACTGGGTAAATGTGGGCCATGTCGTAGCCGTTTGTCACGTTGTTCTGTCTGCTAGATTTCTTGGTACTAGATTTCGTCTGCTTCCACTACCCTTACACGAATCTCCAGTCCTTACAACAGTTTAGTCGTCTGAATGCCGGGTTAGGACATTTAAAAAAAAAAAAAAAACATATTACAGTGCAGGTTCAGTTGCTCTGTTTGTCTGCATGTATCAGACGACTAATTCCCTCCATGACCTGTTTAATGTCATTTAGGTTTAATTTAGAGTCACTAAAACCTCAAAAGTCTTCATAAGAACGTAAAATGTGGTGCATAATAAAAAGCCTCGGCTCCCAAGATTACAAACTCCTCACTGAGGTAGCGGTGAACCACAGGCTATGAAACCCTGCTCTGTGTTATTCTGTTTGTTGAGAGCTTGTTGGCAAAACTAATGATCCACCCCATGTTTCAGGTGACCGTTTCCGCTCGGTGATTGATGATGCCTGGTGGTTTGGAACGATTGACAGTCAGGAGCCTTTTCAGGTGGAATATCCCGACAGCCTTTTCCAGTGCTACAACGTTTGGTAAGTACTCCCTTCACAGGCATGTTTTATACAGCACTTGTGAATGGAACAGATTTTTGTGCTTCTAACTAACTTGTTCATGTAACTCGTATAAATCCGACATTTTTCCTTTTTTTAATGAGCCATTAACACTGACTAAATAATCATGGAACCTGCTTGTCAACCGAAAACGGTATAGATTTAATAATAATAATATGTTTGACTTATATAGCACTTTTCACAAAACCCAAGGACGCTTTATAACCAATACAACATGCACCTTATTCTACACTTGTACACCTAACCCTTATCCTAACTCTAACCCCGAATCATATTGAGATCTAAAACAATAACCTTCATACACACATAACTGTGCTCTTAGTACTAAGGTAAACATTTATACATAGTCACAGCTCTAGGTGGAGCAGGCTGGGGTCAGCAAAGCCCCTCTGATTTGGTTACACAGCATTTAGTCACCGTGTCACATTCTGTTCTGTGTCCTCACTCTGATTATTGTCTGCTGATTATTGTGTGTTTCCCAGCTGGGATAACGGAGACACAGAAAAGATGAGCCCGTGGGACATGGAAGAGATTCCAAACGAAGGTAGAACGCACGTGTGCACACGTTTGTGTTACAATATTTTGGTGAGAACTTTCCAGTGATTGTGTATTGCTATGGCTGTATAATGGTAATCTTGGACCTAATTCGACATTATTGCCCTAATGCCCGAATCGTACAGCTGTGCCTGGTTTTACACCTGGCCCTTAATTGGACATCCGACCCCTAATCTTACACCCGTGTCTTGCACCTATACCTAAGCAAATCTTTTTTTTAGATGTCCCCACCATGTCAGAACGGTCAGGTCTTCTTATCCTTGTACTATAAACATGCCCACACATACATTTGTATTACAATATTTGTGAGGACCTTTCGTTCAGTGGTGTTACTGTAAGATTCATTTAGCACATATTCTTAACCTCTAATTCGACATCAAAACCCTGACCCTAATTCTACACCTGTCTCTAATTCTCATGGACCTATCCACTAATTCTCCACTGATCATTTAATCCTACACCAGGCCTTCACTTCTGCACCTACACCTACCGCCCTATCCTAGATATACCCCTAACCAATCACACACACACACACACACACAGTATTACAGACTGACTGTGTGGGTCACCAGTGTTCTGATGCTCATAAAGACAATAATCATCAGTTTGATTCAGTTTAGTGAATTACCTGTGGGTGAATGAAGAGACGCTTGTTGTCATAGTAACATCTGTTAGCTCGGCCCCCTTGATTGAAATTCACATTGATGTGTTTAATCGCTTGTGCAGCTGTGGCACTGTGTTCAGCTGTTATTGTCACTCCATACTTCTAAATCCCTCTTATTCTCTGCATCTCTCTCTCTCTCTCTCTCTCTGTTTGTGTGTGTGTGTGTGTGTGTGTGTAGCTGCATTCCCTGATGAACTGGGCCAGAGCGTGCCATTGACTCCGGAAGAGCACAAAGCTTTACTGTACCGTCCTCTGGATGGAGAGTGGGGCTCACAGACCCGCGACCAAGAGTGTGAACGCATCATCGCTGGCATTGATCAGCTGTCCACTCTAGGTAAGAGGTCACACTATTGTTAAATACTTTAGATTTGGGGGATTTCCTTTTTTTTTTTTTTTTTAACCTATATTTAGGGGTCAAACCTGTTTCCTCGAAGTGTGCCAGTTGCTCATATGTAGTGGTTTGGGATTATCCTGCTATAAATGAGACTGAGAGTAGAAATTTACCAAGTGCATAGCACAGTCAAGCCGAACTGCAAAGGCAGTTAATGGATTTGCCCTAAAACTTAACCTGTTGGAAAAAGTGCAGCACCTAAAGTGGTGGTGATACATCAGCATTCCTGTTATAAGATCTCCACAGGGAGTGCTGAGGCCTGTGAGATGTGTATCACAAGTCAAAGTATTCCTCTTATCTCCAACCCAAAGTGTGTGTGAGGGAGTGAGAGAGTCTGAAGAACATCTAAACATATTTTCCTTGTAATAAAAAGAAGAACGTAAATAAAAAGTGTCCTGTACTGGAAAGCCATTAGACAAGCGAACTGTACTGTCCCTGTTCTTATGAAGTATCTGTCAGATTTTTAGCACGTGTCAGTAAGACATAAAAAAAAAAAAAACTCATACAAATGCAAATAAAAAAACTTTCACTTTTTAAACTTACAAACTTTTTAAAATGTAAAATGTGTGTTTCATAATCTCTGTTAATATCAGCCACTCTTGTTTCCTCACTCTTTTTCTCTCAGATGTGGCAGCGCCATTTGCTGTGCCCGTGGATTTGCAGGCATATCCAACATACTGCACTGTAGTGGCTTACGTCACAGACCTGAGTACCATCCGGAGCAGACTGGAAAATCGCTTTTACAGGTCAGCACACACACACACACACACACTAATGAATTTGCTTACCATAGTAACTAGAGATGCACCAATCGTTCGGCTGGAGTCGCCTGTTTTTAGTGGAATTGGCCAGAATTGGTGACTGGCCAGTCAGTCTCATTGAACCTATTCTGTGCTGGTCACTTTGTACTATGGCGACAGCGACACAAACACAGGTAGACATGAACAGCAAACACTAATTAAGAATGTAGTTTGGAGCTTGTGTACTGAGCTTTAAGCATGGCTTAGCCATGTGCCAGTTTGCTTCTGAGAACGCTGTTGAAATGCATATTCAGGATTTCAGTTGTGTTTTGAGTGCTACTTGGTCAACAAAATAGACTCTCTGTTAAAGTGCAATACTAATGACCGAGAAGGAATTTTTACTGCAGACGAAGCCAGTCTTCACAGTGGAAGTTTTTTTAGTGTGCGCTGTTTGCAGTACAGGCACATAGAAAAAAAAACAACTTTGGCTAAATGACTGTGAAAATGTTTAGAACAATACATTTAATATGACGTATAAAAAAGCATCACTAAACTAGCAAAGGCAAAGAGGTTAAAGATGAAGATGGTGAAAGAGCAGAGCCAGGCACGAGCCAGCAGCCCCCGCTATCTTTCTTTAGCAATTAAACGTTTTCACCATTTCAGATGTTTTCAGATGTTCGAATGAAAAGTTGAACAATAATGTGTCTTCATGCCATTGTTCATAATCCTTAGACATAAAGAAAATCTGAATCAACCCAAATTGGAATGGGTTGAGCATATGGTAAAGAATTGGAATCTCAGTTAAAGAAATAAAATTGCAATTGGCGCATCTTTAATAATAAATCAGTCCTGTTTCATTATGCAAGTTCAGGCGGTAGAGGCACTTCTACATCTGTGGATCCAAACAACTGTGGATGGAAAATATTTTAAAAATTAAGCAAGTTAATGAGTAAAATATACTGCTCACAGAAATGAGTGAAATAATAACGATAAAGAAATATCCCTGAATGTCTGTAAGCAGTGTAGTTCCAAAGTTTCAAGAAAGTTTCAAAAAGCTAAACTGATTTTCCATACGTGAATTTGAGATTTTGAGAAAGATGACTATAATGAATCCTAATGAAGTGAGGTGAGTGGAGACATTCCTTGCTGTAGCCTTACAAATTAGTCTGCACTTTTTTTTCCTCATGTAATTTCCAGTATGCAATTCAATCTGACATACATGCCATAAATATTGTATTCTATTAGGTATTTAAGGTGAACTAGTGATGATTTAAACAAAGCAGGACCATGTGCGTAGATTATATGCAAATAAGACACCTTTTTATTTAGTCTGCTGGTTTGGTATCTCTTGGAACCAATCCTCCGTAGACTGTACTTATCCCGTAAACCTGTATTTATATGTCTTGTTTTATCAGGAGAATGTCGTCTCTGATGTGGGAGGTTCGCTACATCGAGCACAACGCACAGACCTTTAACGAACCCGGAGCTTTAATTGTCAAAACTGCCAAATTTGTATCAGACCTCCTGCTGCAGTTTATTAAGTAAGTTTTTGTCTCTGTTCAATACATCTTGATATTTCATCAATGATCTCCTCTGATAAATAAGCCACTATTCTGCAGAGTGTGAGCCAGGAAATGTAATGTGATCTAAATGTGTGGGAATGGGAAACCAGGTCTCCTTTACTGGACTTGATAGGAACAGTGCAATACAGGAACGCAGGGTGCAACAAATACTTCCAATGTTTCACATAAACCTTAATATCTGATTTCTTTTATTTCTGATCAAATGGTATAGTCAGGTTATACCAGATTATAACATACATTTCAAACCACTTAAATAACAAACTGAAAAAGTCACCCGAGAAAACTCATTCTGCACCAAGCGTAACCTAATTCATTGTCTTTGAGTCTTTGAAGGGCAGTTTGCCTCTACCTGCACCTGCCACTTCCTTCCAATGACAAGAGAAGCTTTAGGGTTATAATTCCAGGAATTCATTAATATGCATAAATGTACGTTAATAAATTAGCAATGACAATATTTTACTACTTTTATTTAGACTCGAACAACATCATTGGCCCAAATTTGTCTGCTAGGTAGCCTGAGCAGAGAACGCAAACAACACACAAACACACTAAAAAGGTGCTGTGTACATAACTGTAACTTGTGTAGTGCCTTTTCCAAGCTGGAAATGGATGATTTCCAAGGATGATTTTTCAAAACGTGGTGACGGCGACGCCAAAAGATTGCTCGCCCATAGTGGAGAGCCTAAACCTGGAAACAGCAAAAAGATTTGAATCGGAGGACCGCACCCGACGAGATGGAGAGTAGTGTGAGATGAGGTTCACTAAATACTCGGGGCCTAAACCATTAAGTCCGAGGATGAGGATTACACATTGAATACGAAACGTGATAGGGAGCAGGTGAAAGTCAAACCCTGGCAGCAGCGTTCTGACTGGACTGAAGGTGGTGAAGGGTCTTGGTGGGGAGGCCATACAGCAGGGAGTTACAGTAGTCTAGTAGGCGTGACCGACAAATCTAAACCCATAAGAGCCACACACTTAAGGGTGACACAGAGACAGATCACGCACAAGCATTCTACTCCTTAAAATAAGACGGTATTATAAATAGTGATATTGTTAAACAGCTAGAGAGCAACATCCAGCTACTTTCTATAACTCGCAGAGGCAGGTCAGCAGTCCTGGGATTTTCACCTTTAAACCGTCTGGTTAAGAATGTGGTACATTAACTATTTTAGTCACAACTGTCCTGGTGAAATATCTGTGAAAAGTACAGATATGCAGTGCTTCTAATTAAACTTTGTTCACTGTGTGTATTTCCAGGGACCAAAGTTGCACTGACATTATTCCACTTTATAAAAGTATGAAAAGGGCGGTTTTCTCCGACTCGAGTGATGTAAGTTCACTCACAGCATACCCACATTTGAAATGTTAGATGAATAAACAGATGATTAGTTTTTTTTGGACATGAAATGACGTATGGGTGGATGTGCAGGACGAAGAGGAGGATGAGGAGCCTGAAACTCCTGGTACATCTAAACACAATAAGAAGGTAAGAGTTGCACTGTTTAATTGTACGGTTCACATTGATTACAAGTATTCCACTGTGTTCTCTGTAGTCAAGCGTATTACTTATTTATTTTTTTTACCCATATGGCGTTCCAGAACAAAGTTGCACCGTATTTCAGTACTCTGAAGTTTCACCGCTTGTTCTCTGAGCCTCGTGAGCTTTGTTCAAAAGTGAAAAACGTGCCAGAGACTTGCATTTAGAGGTCAGTCAAGCAGTGGTCACGTAGCAACGTGGTCTCCATCACTCAGTTCTGCAAACAAACATTCTAAATGTACCTACCTACAGGAAGAAGGGGTGTTATTTAAAGTTACTTAATAAAAGGTTAGTCCTCTTATTTTTGCATAAAGGAATCTGGAATCAGATTTTGGTATTAGTCAACTCTCAAAGCTTTGAGTTCAGAACTAGACTGAATATAGAAGAAAATAGGATTAGGCCTTTACTATATTTTAGAAAAGTAAACAAAGGTCCTTGTGCGAAACCGAAAATTTTGAACACACTGGCTAAAATTGAATGGTTTGTTTATTTTAATATTATTTACATTTGTTACCTCACAACCTTATCCTTACAGAAGTGCTTCTTCTTAATAGACAAAACATAATGTTAGTACAATTAAGCAATAGTCCACAGATCATTTGTCTAATGTATCTAAAGCTTGTGAAATGAATCCACACAAAGATTTTCCTTACTGATCTACTGATGTTCAAACTGAACACATCTGCACTGACAGACACATCTGCACTGACAGTACTGAAGAGTGAACACAAAGTCAACACTCATCTTGGACGTGCGCAACAAGAGCTGAGACTCGACCTGGAATATACATTCAAATTCACATTTATTTCTATAGCGCTTTTTACAACGGAGCATTGTCTCAAAGCAGCTTTACAATATTATATGATCTTAAAAGGCCAATCCCAAACGGAGCAAGCCTAGGGCGACAGTGGCAAGGAAAAACTCTCTACATGTTGTAAATAAGAAACCTTTGGAGGATCAAGACTCAAAAAGGGACCCGACCTCCTTGGATGGCCTAGATGTGAATTGAAATAGTTAAGTTTGTATTAATAGTATAATTAATCAAATAATTTAATAAATAATTAGTATATTGAGTCCTCAGCGGGAAGTCCTCTGAACTGGTACTGGAACTGGTACCGGAACATCAGCTCGGAGAGAAAAGAGAAAATGTAGTTACTTATTATTTATTATGAGCACATGAGTCTCCATGACCCTGACCTCAACCACATCAAACAACTTTAGGATGAAATAGAACAGAGACTGTTCAGGTCCCGAGTCAGGTCCTCTCATCCAACATCAGTGTCTGACTTCACTATAAATGCTCTTTTTGCAATTTGTTCCGAATTCGTCCAAAATCTCGTAGAAAGTCTTCCCAGAAGAGTGGATGCTATTATAGCCGTAAAGGAAGATCGACTCCATATGAATGCCTCTGTTGTAAAAAAGAATGGGATATCGTAAAAGCTTGTGGGTGTAATGTGTAGGTGTCTCAATACTTTTGTCCCTAGATTGTAACTGAATTAAAACGAATGGGACTTTTTTCGGATTTTCCAAATGAAAATGAATGTATAAGGATGAACCGTACTGCAGATATCAGACGAATTGTCTTTTGTGTGTGTGTGTGTGTGTGTTTTGTAATGTAGGTGCTCGATATGTGTACTAGAGAAGTGGATATGATGAAACAGATGGAGCAGCTCGTGGGCATCGCCAACAAAACTGATTTTGAGTGCAAGGTGACAGATTTAAGTTTAATGCTTAACTGCACAAACGAATTCTCCGAAACTTTAAGCGAGATTGAAAATAAGTGTACAAAACAGTTCCTCTGTTTGATTTCTATGCACCTCCTATACATTGATCTCGCTCTCTTGCGTTTAGGGTGTTCCCCTGGTCTCCTCTTCACGCTTGTTAGTGAGACGGGGCGACGTGACGCAGGTTTTTCCGAGTGAGAGCGCCTTCGCACAGAAGAAACACTGCCCACTCCATTTGATCCTCTTTAACGATCTACTACTAGTGGGTACAAAAAAGAAAGGGTAAGGAAAAAATCTTAACTATTTTAATTAACATCCAGGCCACCCAAGTCTTGGTTCTCCCAAGGTTTCTTTCTTCTTTATTCAGGGAGTTTTTCCTTTCCACTGTTGTCCTAGGCTTGCTCAATTTGGGATTGGCCTTTTAAAATGATATAATATCGTAAATCGCTTTGAGACAGTGCTCCCTTGTAAAAAGCGCTATATAAATGAATTGGACTTTGCTAAACTGCTCACAAAAAACGGACACACTCCACACGGTCAAATGTTTGTAGAAACCAAGAAAACATTATTTCCACAGTTTGACCATAACGTTCAAAGTCCTACGATGAATTTTCTGATGTTTTTTTGGCCACTTCATGTCAAATTTCACGGTGCGTTTTGTCCTGGGAAAAGCCAACAACATACCAAACTTGGGCATTAGTATGGAGTTTGCCCAAACCGTTACTGCTGTAACAGCCTTTGTTCTTCTAAAACTGGCTTTCCAGTAGATGTTGGAACAAGATTGCGAGGCCGGCTTGTGACGTTGGACCCTGCCTCACTTTTCATTCCAGTGCATTTTTAACTGCGCAGACCTACCGGACATGCCATGCACTACATTTCCCACAATGCCCCAGCACCTTTCCAAACTCTTGTCAGAGTTTATTTCGGTTTTTGGAGTAATGGACTTCCAAATACACTGCTCACAACAATTAGGGGATATTCACTCCAGACGTTGTGAGGATCTCTGAATGATCCAATGTTGACCTAAATGACTGATGATGATGATAAACAGAATCCACCCGTGTGTAATCAAGTCTCCGTATAAATGCACCTGCTCTGTAATAGTCTCAGAGTTCTGTTTAAAGCGCAGAGAGCATCACGAAGACCAAGGAACACACCAGGCAGGTTCGAGATACTGTTGTGGAGAAGTTTAAAGCCGGATTTGGATAGAAAAAGATTTCCCGAGCTTTAAACATCTCAAGGAGCAATGTGCAAGCGATCATATTGAAATGGAAGGAGTATCAGACCACTGCAAAGCTACCAAGACCCGGCCGTCCCGCTAAACTGTCAGAGATGCAGCCAAGAGGCCCATGATCACTCTGGATAACCTGCAGAGATCTACAGCTGAGGTGGGCCACTCTGTCCATAGGACAACCATCAGTCGTACACTGCACAAATCTGGCCTTTATGGAAGAGTGGCAAAAAGAAAGCCATTTCTCAAAGATATCCATAAAAAGTATCGTTTAAAGTTTGCCACAGGCCACCTGGGAGACACACCAAAACACATGGAAGAAGGTCTTCTGTTCAGATGAAACCAAAACTTTTTGGCCACAATGCAACACATGCAACTTTTTGGCCACACAGCTCATCACCCTGAGCACACCATCCCCACTGTCAAACATGGAGGTGGCAGCATCCTGGTTTGGGCCTGCTTTTCTTCAGCAGGGACAGGAAAGATGGTTCAAATTGATGGGAAGATGGATGGAGCCAAATACAGGACCATTCTGGAAGAAAACCTGTTGGAGAAACCTGTCGAGGTGTTAGAAGTCCAGACCTGAATCCAATCGAGAATCTGTGTGGAAAGAGCTGAAAACTGCTCTTCACAAACGCTCTCCATCCAACCTCACTGAGCTCGAACTGTTTTGTGAGGAAGAATGGGCAATAATTTCAGTCTCTCGATGTACAAAACTGATGGAGACGCACCAGAAGGGACTTGCAGCTGTAACCGCAGTAAATGGTGGCGCCACAAAGTATTAATGCAAGGGGGCCGAATAATTTTGCACGGCCAGTTTTTCCATTTTTTTATTTGTTGAAAGGTTAAAATATCCAATAAATTTCGTTCCACTTCACGATTGTGTCCCACTTGTTGTTGATTCTTCACCAAAAAAATTACAATTTGATATCTTTGTTTGAAGCCTGAAATGGCAAAAGGTTGAAAAGTTCAAGGGGGCCAAATACTTTCGTAAGGCACATATATATATATATAAATATATATATAATTTTTAGTGTATTTAAAAGAAAGTCAGCCACATTAGCGCAAGCAAAATGAATGAAATCTTTATACATTCTTTAGGGTTAATTTGATATCTCTCATCTAAGGCAGAGTAACGCCTTCTTTAGAGTTAAATCACATATTTTTTTACATATTTTTTATGTAGTAGTGCTCCCATGACTGGCTGGCAAGCAGAGGGGAACAGCTGTGCCCCCTTTTTGGCCTAATAACATTATTTTATAACATACAATTACTCTGAATGCTATTCAAAACAAGTTTTCCCGGCGTGTGGGGCCCAGGTCTGACCGGTACGTGGTGCACAAGCCCGTTCATCGCTCCCTGATCGAAGTCAGAGAAGGTGCTTCAGTGCAGGAGAACCTGGAAGGCCACGATGTGAACAGAATCTTTCTATTAGAGGTTCTGGAGGACAACCATGGAGATACGTCTCGGGTCTTACTGCAGACGTCCTCAAAGTGAGTAGATATAGTGAGAGTGCTTAATAATTGATATTCCTACTTTCTTTACCATACCATGGTAATACACAGAGTATCTACCTCTTAGGGAAGAGAGAGACGGGTGGCTGGAGGTGTTCAGGAGAGAGGAAGAAGTGTTTGAGGAGTCGGGTGAGTGTCTGAAGTTAGACCTGAAAATCAGGATATGCAGATGAGTTTAATCCCGTTGAGCCTGGTTAATAATTAAAGTAAGACATTAATGACTGAGTGATTGCAGAATTGAGTTTCTTTCAGCATTGCTTCCAAGCAATGTAGTGCTTTAAAATGACCACTAGAGGGAGGAATTGTGGCTAAAATAAAGAGTGAACGCTTAGTTGCTTTTAACTGATTCCATTCAATAACTTCTGCTTAATCCACACGGTGTCGCGGGACAGCCGGTGCCCACCCGGCAACTCTAAACGCAAGGGTAGGAACAACCCTACATGGGATACCAATCCATCATAGGGAACACACACACTAAGGATCACTTTTAGTGTATGTCGCATGCCTTTCGACTGTGGGAGGAAACCGGAGTACCCGGAGTAAACCCAGGCAGACACGGGAAGGCCATGCAGACTCCACACAGGAAGGACCCAGGCCGCCCCGCCCTGGGATTGAACCCGGGACCCGGGAGAGATCTGGCCGTCTTATCACCGGTAGCAACTCTGAAAAGTTTGCCGTTTTCTAGGTCATTGTTTTAGGACATTAAGCAACGTTGAGCTTTATTCACGATAAAGGTTTTAGTCTCTCCGTGGTAAAGCAGCATTTGGGCATTTGGAGAGCACAGACTGAAGCTCAGTATCATGTTGGTGCCTTAGATGTTTTGCATGTTGGAGATTCAGCCTCCTTTGTAAAAGATGAACACACTTTCCACACTTTGGTTTCTTTTACAAAAGTGGAGTCAAACTTTTTGTTTCTTACGCTTACGTTGGTTTCCTTCCACTTCCCAAAGCCATGTTTTAAGTCAATTGGCGTCTCTAAAGTGTGTGAATGAGTGAGTATGTATGTGCCATGTGACGATTTGCCATTGGAATAAACAGGTATGGGAATGTTTGAGTGAACGAATGAATGATTATTTCACATCTCGATTGTTTTGTGTTTCTTTCAGATTGTCCTCAGGTGGTCTGTATTAAGCCTTACCATGGACTCCAGCCAGGAGAGCTCAGTCTACAACTGGGCGAGATGGTCAACATCATCCAGAAAATTCCCAACGGTAGCTATATGTTCAGAAAGCTTTTGTGTGGACAGCCATACGTACAAGGAGGAGGTTTAATGTTCAATTCAATTCAATTCAATTTGATTTCTATAGCCCTTTTTACAACGTAGCATCGTCTCAAAGCAGCTTTACAGTAATATATTATATAAAAGGCCAATTCCAAGTTGAGCAAACCCAGGGCGACAGTGGCAAGGAAAAACTCCCCAAAATGGTAGGA